>PVIU01004208.1:0-130774 GCA_004026605.1 Ondatra zibethicus
CTGTGAGAAATAATGAAGTTTGATTTTTCTCTGGACTGTACAAGCCTGTATGGTAATATAAACATCAGTAAATTACTACACTTGACTTCACCCTGAATCTGATGCCATTTTAATGAGGCGTAAAATACAGTGGTTACTCACCCATCACCCTGACCAAAACTTACATTTACCCAGCTTTATTTGGGATGACCCAGCCAGCTTGGCTTGAAATCTTCTGTTCTGCACTTGCTCTGGGGGAGAAGAAAGGAAAGGAAAACAAGGAAGAGCAGAGAAGAGGACGGGGGAAGACGAGGAAGAGAAACAAGAGGAAGAGGAAATGGAGGGGGAGGAAAGGGGAATGTAGACAATGATGAAGAAGAACTCACAGAGGTTGAGAAGCTGACAACAAGATGGCTGCGGCTATGGCTGGTCCCAAGAGCTCAGTGCTCAGTGACCAGCACAAGGCTAGAAACAGCGATAGTGGAGCACAGATACATGCAGGTAGCTTGTGCCCAGGGTGGGGATGCTGCAGCAAGAAGCCTGTCGACTGTGTCTTGACATCTCCCTAGCCCTCATCTGATCTTCACCCAATTTAAATGCCACACTACAATCAAACTTCCTGTGAGTTTTATTTATAGGGTAAAATTAGTTTTATTCATTTTCCAGTGAAGAAATTGTATAGCAAACACTGGAAAGGAAGAAGAGAGGAAGACGAAACAGACTTAAATTATTTCATAGATCTGAAAACCGATATGGCAAATGCTAGAAACTTTCATGGTTTGTGTGACTGAGATAATCAAAGGGAATTCAAAGCATAGCATGATCAATTGGGAAGTTAAAGAGAAAGGTGGGTTGACTGAGTCCATCCTCTGCTGCAGAGAGGAAGCAGGAACAAGCTATGTTCTTATGAGGATGCAGAAGATGTCAGTGTAGACAAGGGGATTCTCACTAATCCCTAGAGACAGATCAGAGAGCACATACAAACATACATGACTAAAAAGCAAGATTAGATGACAAAACTGGAAGCTGTGTGTGGGCTTAAGTTTGGATTTCTCTGAGATAAGTGTCCAAGGATGCAAGAGTACTGGTTTTATGGTCGTGTTTGGTGTGATGAGAAAATGCCAAAGCGTTTTCCCGAGTTTCTGTGCCATTTTACATTCCCACCAGCAGTGTGTGATCTCGTCCACCCACATGCGTGCCAGCATTTGGTTTGTTGCTCTTTTTACTCTTGTTTCTCTGTGCATTTCACAACAACCAGTGGCATTCGTGAGCTCATTCGCGCATTTGGTGTCATTTCTTGGACTGATTTCTGGATGGATTTTAAAAATAATTTTGAGTTTCCAGGCTCTTTAGTTAGCCTCTACTGCCGTCTCCCATGGAGCATGGCAGAATGTATTTCCTCCCACTCAGACCCAGTATCAGGTCTTTGACGAGAGGAAGTTTGCAACCTTGAGATGTCCCAATTTGTCGATTTTCCCTCTTGTTTTTGGTGTCAAATCTGAGGATTTTTTTTAAACTGTCATCAACCCTAGAGGTTTTCTTCTATTACCCCACTAAAAGTTCTGTAATTCCCACTTCATATTTGAACCACCATCCAGTGTGGGCTAGTTCTGTGTAGGGTTTGGGCTAAGGTCCATCTTTCTGCCCACCCAACACCATAGATAGTCATCTGTGAGATTTTTAAACTACAAATTCAACTTCTTAAATGGTTTTCAGAAAAATTTGTTTTTAATTCCTTCTTAATTGAGTTTCTGATAGTTTGTCTGGGAGGTTGAAAAATCACTCCAGTTCCCCTATGGCATCACGTTTGTTTCTGTAGGGTTTGTGGTGGTGTCTCATTCCCTTCCTACGTGGTAGTCAGTATGGATTACCAGCCTGACAGAACCTGGGGTCACTAAGGAGATAAGCCTTTGTGTACACTCGTGAGGGACTGTATAGATTAGGATCATCAAGGTGGAAGGGCCACCCTAGAAGTGTGTGCTATGATTTCCTGGACTCAAGAAAAAGGCAAAAGCAAGCTGAGTGCCCGCATTCTTTGCTCTCTGCTTCCTGAAGCATTATGACCCACTGCCTCAAGCTCTGCCGCCATGCTTTTCCTGTCATGGTGAACCATATCATCAGACAGTGAGCCACAAGCTTCCTTCATCTGCTTTATCTGTGAACAACAAGAAAAGTCCTAAGGTGCCTGTGATGACTGGTTTGTGCCTTTCTGCTTCATTTGAATTAGTTTTGCTGGAGATTTATCATTTGTTTAAATTTTTCAGATATTAATTTTCTCATTATCTCCCTTCTACAGCTTCATTGATTGACACTCTTTGTGTGTGTGAGTGTGTGTGTGTGCACATATAGCTAAGCCAGAGGAGGATGGCAGGTGTCTGCTCTGTCACTTTCCATCTTACTCCCTTGAGACTGGGTCTCACACAGAACCTGTAGCTAGGCTGGTGGCCAGCATGCTCCAGCAATTCCCTTTTCCACCCTCCACTGAGTTAAGTTATAGGTGCATGCAGTCACACCCAGTTTTTTACACGAGAGTTCTGTCCTGCACACTGTGTGGACTCTTGTTGACTGCACACCCTCCATCTAATGCTGACAGTGGAGCTTTGGTGGTTCCAACCACAATTGTGGGCTTTCAACTTTTCCATTGTGTCTAGCAGCTTTTCCTCATGTTCTTCAAGCACACAATGGGGTTTTAGCTCTTCGCGGTGGAACAATCCTCCCGTCATCTTGTCTCTAGTCTTCTTTGATGTGAAATCTGTCATTCTGCTCAGTATTCACAGACTGGCTCCCACTTTCCCCAAACAATTACTGTCTGTGTGATTCTACATCTTGCTCAGAATCTACATGTTCATCTTAGGGTTGGTTTATTCTAACCAAGCACTGCTTGGCTCTTTGGGTCTGTTTCTCACCAAATGTGGGCTTTTTCCTCTCACTGTGTTTGGGATTTCTTCAGGTCTTCTGGCATGCATGTGAGGCAAACATCACTGTTCCTGGCACATAGGTGTCTCCAGCCATTCTGTTTCTCCTTGCTGTTCAGGTAGGTTGTTGCTGAGCTGCTTTAAGCTTCTTCACTCTGGTGCTGCTCTCTGCTCCGACCACAGCTCATCCGGGGAGGTCTGACTGCTCTCAACATCTTCTCATCCTGCAATTCCCGTGGCCATTTGTTTATCATTTACATTGCTTTGATGAGTTTCTGTAAGTCTGTTTGTTAAAGCCCTTCAGAGACTCCTGTCTTCAAATCTCCTCGGAATAACCCCAATATCAGAGTCATATTGATGTCTGTTGATTGTATTCTACATTGAAGTTGTGATTGCCCTGGTTGTTGATTGGCAAGAGGTTTCCCTCTGTCAGTCTATGTCTGAATATCTGATCATGGGACTCAGGTGCTCTCTAACTTTTGGAGACAGGCAGTGTCCATTCTGAGATGTGTGAGGGCAGAAGTGACTGGCCTTTTCCCTTTCACTGGAGACATGGTGGAGGGGACAGACATCAGAGAACTCCCATACAGGGCCACTGGGAGGCAAATCTTCCGGTATTGTTCCCCCTCCACAGACAAGCAGCTCGTGTGAAACTCCAGCATTTACGGTAGCCACTTTAATGGCCTGAGCTGTATGGAAGTATGATTTCTTCACTGGGCCTTCTGGGGGCTTCCCTAGCCTATGATATCTATGTTACTACTCTTTTTATTGCTGTGGCCAGATACCTAACAAGAAGCAACTTAAGGAAGGATGGGGTTTTGGGGGCTCAAGGTTTGGGTCCATCCTGGTAGGAAAGGTGTGGTGTGTGAGTGGCTCTAGTTGCGGCAGTGCACAGGTGAGACTGCTCATTCATATTGCCCCTGGCCAGGAAGTATAGAAGGACAGGAAGCTGGTCCAGGCTATAAACTCAAGGCATATCCCCTCTCCAAAGACACACTTCCTCCTCCTAAGCCCCAGTTCCCTGTCCTCAGGGCAGGGCTCAGGCCCTGGGGTCTCTCAAAGGTTCCCAGCCGGTATGCTATAGTCCACAAACTGTTCTTCAGCCAGCACTGTATCAACCACAAAGTTAAGGTGTCATCTCCTGCAAGAAGTCTGCCAGTTACTGCCAGTCTGTGGCTCACCCAGATGAGAACCAGGGCTGGCTGGAGGCCCCAGAGAACTTGGGGAGGGGGCGTTTCAGGGTGAACTCAGCTCAAGAAGCAAGCTCTTCAGGGCTTGTACATCTGTTTCCTTGCAATTCTACCTTCTTGCTTTTGGCCTGTGCCTGATCACAGAAGAGGTGAATAGATGCAGACAAGACTGGGCCAGGGCTGGGGTCATCACTCAGCCCTCACGCTTGCCATTGTCATCCTCTGGAACACTTCACCCTGACAAGTGAGTTCTTTTGCAGCTCTTGCTTGGTACCCACTAGCAAAAGAAAACAGGTACTTTTCATTGCACTTGGGGTCTTTGGAGGGGCTGGCTTCCTGATGTTGACAGGGTGAATGAGGAGAGGAGAGGAGAGGAGAGGACAGGACAGGACAGGACAGGAGAGGAGAGGACAGGAGAGGCATGAGGAAGAACTAGGGGACATGGCATTGCTAGCAGCTGGGGGCAAGATCCAGGCCAGCTGTGGCTGTGGCCAATTACCAGAACCCTGTGCACAGTGCCCATGGAAGGAAGTGAACTTTCCTGAAGGCTTGCCTTCCAGGAGCTTCTGACCATGAGCTTCTCCAAAAGCTGAACTGGGTGTGGCAAGTGCTTTCTAGGAACTCACCCCCACAGCCCAGGCCACCAGTGACTGACGATGCAGGGATACAGAGGCCCCATCCACAACTCAAAACCCAGAGAGACACAGCCTCCACCCCAGCCTCCCATAGGACAAGATGATGTGGAAATTGGCCTCTGGATTAGGGGACCCCTTTCCCTGCCAGCTCCCGACACCAGCCATCCTTACTTCTCCAGAGATCTCTTTCCCAGTAAGCCCCCTATAAGGTGAGCTGCCTCAGGCTGTGCCTATAAAATGCCACCTTGGATTCTGAACCTGGGTCAGAGGGAACTGAAAATGACCTTTGGGGAGAGTCCCAAACCTAGGCACAAGCCCAGAGTGCAAGTGCAGCGGCTGGGGCTAGTTTTGCATACCAGGATACCCTGCACCTAAAGTGCAGAAGCAGACTCTCAGCTTCCCAGAGTGGCCCTGGCCCCGGAGATATTATGCAGTAGGAACCCCCAGCTCCCAGCAGGTTCCTCCCACTCCTGGACCATCCCACACAGCCCACTCCTCGCCTGTGCGTCTCTTTCCTGACCCACAGGAGTGTGGGTGGCAAGAAGAGAATAAGGAAGACTGAAACGGACCTCGTGTCAAAACAGCAAATTAAAAACCTTCAGGTGGCCGAGGAGCCGCAACCCAGGAAGTGTAATGATGTGGAATTGGGAAAAGCGGGAAATGAACTCACACTAGAGCACATCCTGCTGAGGTCCCTGTTGTACCATAGAGCTTTTAGAGCAGAAATTGCACAGGCTACAGGATACACAGATTCCAGGCTCTGTGTGAAATAACAATGAAACATTCACGTCCTCACAGTAAGAAAGCTGAGTTCCCACATGGGTGCAGTGGCATGGTCAGGATCCCACGGCACCGTGGTTAGACACACAGCTGGACTCTGGGCTCCGTCTGTCCCAAAGCCTGGTCCATGTGTGGGACTCGGCAGAGGGCCTTTCTCTTGGTAGTTTGGTGGGGGGCCTGAAGACTGCTGAAGATCCCTACTGTGTTGACCAGGACACCAAGGAGGGGCTCAGACACTTTCTTCACTTCCCTTGTGCCCAATGCTGTATGTCCCCATGCTCACATGTCACAGACGGCCCACGTGACCCACCAAAATTCCTGCTTCTAGTTTAGGTCCTGTTGAGTGGCTTGGCCAACCTCCAGGCAGATAAACAACTCCTGGGTTTACTACCCTAGCCTCACCCAGCATGGGAACCATTTCGGGTTCCTCGGGGCAGAGCACATTCTAGCAACAGGCCTCTCCCTGCCAGCCACCAGCAATTTATTTCTAAGGCTCAACACTGTTTAGGCAGCGGCTCTGAACCACGACATTTGCAGGCAAATGCTTAGCTGTGTGTTTCTTTGTTTAATCTTCTTTGCTCCTGACTCTGCTGCTTTTGTCTTCTTGCTGTACCTTGTAATCATTTTGATTACAGCTCTGCACGAACTTTCCATGTGAGCTCGCCTCCGACATTTTACAGGCCAAAAATAAAAAAAAATGCAATCGCCTCACTGGCTGCCAAGGGCTTCAGTGAGTTTTCTGGACATTTACAATTCAGGGATACATACTGGGCACCCCTTGAGCCCCCAGAGTCAATGACTTGTCCACTCCAACTGGTTGGCACCTGCTGCACAGGGCAAGGGCCCCATGGAGGCAGAGAGAGAAGCATTCCCTGATCACAAATTCCAGCCTTGAGCCTGTGCCTCTAAGCCTCTGCTCACCCAAGGAAACTGTCGGTTTTGTCCCCAACATAATATAATGGCTGTTGTCAGGGGCTTGAGGGTCTCTCCAGAGGCAACAAGCAAACCAACAAGCAAAACCCATTGAAACAAAACCAGAGGCGGGATGTTCATCAGACACTAGGCAGGATGGGAGTCACTGTTCCCCACAAGGGACTCTGAGCGCTCTTGCAATACCCCATGAAGGCTGTGAGCATGTATATGTGCATGCATGTGTGTGTGTGTGTGTGTGTGTGTGTGTGTGTTTCTAGACACAAAGGGAAGAAGGATGAAGTAGGCAGCCTGAGCAAGTTCAGCTGCAGGAAGAATAGCAGCTGTAGGAAGGATAGCGGCTGCAGGGCCTGGGCCCTGACTCACGGTGACTGTGGCTACCTCAGAAGCTGCAGACCTCACCTATCCCGAGGGTATGATGTTTCTCAACTAGCTGTGCTCTTGTGGGAAGGCACAGTGTCAGGGAGGCGCAGGGTCAGTGTCAGCTATCTTTTGCAGGGTGACATATTGTTGCAAACCTATTAACGTGAAACAGCACATGGTGTATGTCGGTTACTGTGGGTTAGAAGTCACAGCTTAGCCTTAGGCAGCCATCAAGAGCTGTTGTCTCATGATTGGGGAAGGACTTGCTTCCCTTCAGGGCAAGCAGACAGGCATGTGAGTCAGCAGCATGGGGTGGCCTAGGACATGCTTACTACAGACCTCGTCAGAAGACAAGGGCCATCGTGGCTACACAATAGTGTGTTGCCCATCTCATAGACCGTTGCTACATCTCAGCCTGGGGCCTACAGACAATGCCATGAGAAGCCTTGGCTGTCTTCTCATTAACAGCCTTCATTTGGAGGAAAAGGCAGGGTGGCCCTCCAAGGCTTCCACCCTTACCGTCAAGGATATTGGTTAGTTCGGTTCTGGATCAACTCCCAGCTCCTCCTGGACGTCCCTAGGCCTGTCTCCCTGCTATGGAGGATGTGGAGTGTATAATGCCTACATCCTTGGTTCTTGGGGGGTTTATATGAACGCCACCTGAGCCATGAGTACAGAACACCAATGCACCAGTTGCTCTTTGCAAACGCTGGTCCCCTTTCCCCTCACAGATTTCACAGGTGGGGGCCTGTGACTATTGGCTTTCAGTGTGGCTCTTGAGGTCCCACCACTGGGTAGTCATAACCCACAGAATCCCATCTCACAGAGGGATGGACTGGTGACCCTACTGCCGGGATGTCCCTTCTGCCATTAGACTGTAAGAGGTATGGTGATTTCCACCTCAGGTACCCTCCCACCTACCTGGGCTACTGGGGAGTCCCCCTGCCAATCAGGGAACTGAGGTCACAAAGTGACCTTCTCCTGTCCATTCCAGTCTTTGCATATTGGCAGCCTTGAGCTAGATATAGCTTGGTGGAGTCAGGAGGGACCCCAAACCAGATTAGTCAATCATGACCATGAAACTGTTATTTTAAGCTGCTGTGTTTAGGAAACTGTGTTCTTCAACAGTGGAAACAGAGGTGCGGTTTCTGTAGTGATGTGTTCTAGGCTTAACTCATCGACTCTTCCCTCCCACAGCTGCAGAGGACCTGGGCCCCTCCCCAATCCCTACTACCCAAAGCCTCAGGCTCCTTACTTTGTCCCTCCTCAGAGTGGGAATGGGACCTTTACAGACCATCTGCCGTCCCTAGCATGCTCACCACATCCTATTGTCCCTGAGATCTGGTGTGAGTCTGAACTTGCTCCTTTCTGTTCGGAGTCCCCTCTTCCATGGCATCGGTCTGGGTAGGGAGTTGAGAAGCAGGACCTGAGCTTCAACCTGTCCATCCAGCTGGCTCTGGAGGTGATCTGGGGACATGTGTCTGCCTGAGACCAGGCCCAGCTGCATTTGTGTATTAAAGGACCAGAGAAACTGCCTGGAGAGAAGAGAGTGCACTTGGTTTGCATAGGAGGCTCATCTGGGTGGAGGGAGGGGGTCACTGGAGAGAAGATGCTCCCTGATGCATCATCAGAAAGCCTCTGGTCTGAGGCAGAGAGGGCGGTCCGTCGGGGAGTTATGATGGTCAGAGGCAGGAAGCCATCACCAGATAGCCCAGCCCTCCATCCTGACAAGAGATGCAGCCCAGGATGCAGGGCCCTATGAGTGGGGGCACTAATCCAGAAAAGACAGTATCACCTTGAAATTGGGTTTGCCAGAGGACATGTTCTCGGGCAAGAAAGATGTCACCAGACATGACCAAAGATGTGGCTTTAAGCTGGGAACCTCTCCCCTAGCCCCGGGGCTGATTGATGGCTATGACCAAAGCCATCAGCTCAGTTTGCAAAGTGAACCATTCCACCCTCGATGAAGAAAATTGGGGATGAGGGGCACCGAGCCAGAAGTCTAGATAACACTGCAGTGAGACAAACAGAAAAGAGGGGCTCCCTGTTGCGTCAAGAGCATCTTTTATAATGTGATATATGCCAAACTTTGCAATATGTATCACTGTTGTGGTAATGGGACAATTACAATTCTCTCGCTCTCCATAACAGGTCTCATTAAACCTAAGCAAACATTTGGTACTTAGGGGCTCTGCATTACAAATCTAATTAAGACTCCATAAAATGAAATAATTCAAGTTTGCAGTCAGCCATCCCATTATCTCGCACATATATGATTGCTGCTTTATTAAACAACAACAAAGACAGACAAGCTCCAAATGGATCCATCCGTTTGTTTAGGAGTTGGCAAAACAATGCAAGACTCAATCACTCCCAACAAAGGCTCACGTCCTCACAAGACTGTCAGCTGTGCTTTGCGTGCGCTGGGCCAACAGCTCCCACACGCACCATTGAGGAGCCTCCGAAGCAGAGCAAAAGATAAGTCTCGGCTAGTACTGGCCCCTCACTCCCTGCTCCAGAGCTGGGGTTCTGGAGACCAGAGAGAGTGGAGTGGCGGGGGGGGGGCTTTTGAGTAGGATTGCTCTAGGACTTGATAACTCCACAGGTAGCTGAACCCCTTCATACAGCAGAAATCAATAGGAGATGAAAACCTGAGGAAATTGGCTACCCAATTTATCACGGCCAGAAAGCTGAGTTTAGCAGAAGGAATGCATCAGTGCTAAGCCCTTTGGAAAAGGAAGACTTCGTTTCTATCATAGGCTGGTCACAATGGCTCGCTCGCTATATGTTGCCCCCCCAAGGGTCAGGGACAGTCATTCCCACTTCAGCATCTGCTGGGAATTAGACAACACTCATTATATTTACAAAATAAAGTATTTGAAACCTGAGGCCAACTCTAAGATGAATCAGATTGGCCCCTAGTTCCCTCCAAAATTTAGGCAGAGTTGACCTTCCCATTGTCTTTTAATCAAAGCCCTGCAGAGTTATGATTCCCTTCCTGAACCTGAGCCCACAGCACCACACTCCTTGATTCCAGCAAGCAGCGCTCTCCTTGGCAAGTCCTCTGTGTGGGGCTTTCTGCCTGAGGGTGGGGGTTGTTTTCCTCTGCAGGGAGCAAAGGGTGGAGCTCTTCAACTATAAACAGGCAAGACTGGAAACGCCCATCCCACTTCAGGTTTGTGTCCTAGCTACAGTGGTACCACTCCTCAATCTCCGCACACGCTGCTTCCTCCATCCCCAGTAATGCACCGACCTCAGCATGACTCCTCCCAGTGAGATCTGGGCACGTAAGAACTGGAGCTGAGGCAAACTCTAGACAGACCCTGCTATGTAGGTCCACGGGGGATACGTTCAGTGCTCACACTCATTTGTAAGTCAGATCCAGGTGCAGCAAGATAACCCCGGAGGGTTCCTGCCATACCTAAGCACTGGGGCTTGCTATGAAGCTGGTCTCTGCACCCAGTTTGCTGACTCTGAAAGCCCACGGACAAGCTACTATCTAGGAGTCATAACTCCAGCCTTTCAGCACATTTCAAAATATATAAACAAGTCGGAACACTGACACTTTAAATACAAGAGCGATTGTCAGCGTCCTGAATCCTCCTAAAGGACTCTACCGAGTCTGATGGGAACAGGGTATGTTTCAAGATGAAGGGTAACGATGGAGATGTATAAAGGACCAAGTTAACAACTATCCTTCATATAGCCTCCAGTATCCACTATGATTGATGTAAGAAACAGTAAAAACATGTTTAGCAGTTTATTGAATTCCTAAGGGAAATACAGATGAAAGTCTAAGTGCCCCAAATAGGGACCATAAAGATGAGTCCACAGCACCCTGGGAAAGGGGTCCTGATTCCTTGAGAGCATCCCTACTGCAGATACCTGGACACAAGAACTCAGCCATGTAAGGAACTGGAGGCTCCACCCAGAGGGAAGATCTCCATGTGTATAACTTTCATAGTTCCGCTCCAGATCTTTGAGAACCAATCTGGAGGACGTTGGGTCACACGGCAAGGTCATCCAGGAGATGCGGTCCTAGGATATGCAGGTGGAATAGTTTGTTAAAGCCATCCAGACGGGACTGGAAGGTGATGAGCAAGTCTGTAATACTCTCAAGTCCTAGTTTGTGAATGATGAGGGAAAGGGGAGATAAAGCTGCAGACCAGGATGAATGACCAGTTGATGTCAGCTGGACTTTTCATCACCATGACTAATAGTTGAAGGAAGGAAAGGAAGAAGGCAAGGAATGACGGAGGAAGAAAAGGAGGGGGAGCAGAAGTGAAACAAGGGAAGGAGGAGGAGGAATAAAAGAGAAAGGAATGAGAAAGGGAGGGAAAGGCTCATTTTGTTCATGGTTTCAGAGGCTGTGGTCCACCACGGTGAGGAGGGGCTGGTATACAGCAGAGAAGTTCACAGAACAGCAGCTAAGACGGAGAGGAAGATGGAGATGGGTAGGGAGAGAAAGGGAGAGGGAGGAAAAAGAGAGGGAGGCAGCTGCTGCTGGCTTCCCTCATCTTCCCCTTATTCCATCCAGGTCCCTGACTGTGGGGTGGTGCTGCCCACATCCAGGGAACTGTCCCCCACTTAGTGCATCTCCTCCGAAAACATTTCAGACACACCCAGAGGTGTCCTCCACTATTCTCCTAGATGCTGCTCAGTCCAACCACCTTGACAACACAAGTTAACCATCAGAGACAGCGTGTCATGCTAACCAAGCAGCCATGCAAGGAACATCACTTTTATTTTTTTACATTTTTAGGTAAAATGTATGTTGTGTGTATTTTTAAAAACTCATGTCTACTCAATATAACTGTCAGAACTCTAATTTGACTATGAATAACTTTCCCCCAACAAGGTTTTAAGTGCCAGCATTGCTTGGTGCCAGCTTCCTAGACACACGGAGCATCTTGGAATGACAGGGCTCAGCTCTCTTTGGTTGTGTCTGACCAGGCTCTGGTTGGATTCACAAGAACATACTGTCTCCTTTGGCCTCTCTGGATGCCTCCTTTCTGAGTGGCCCGAGGCAAACCCTTCTCTTTTCTCCTTTGTTTCATGGTGGCAACATATGACATGACATCACTCTCTCAGCTGTCTTAAATTAATCCCCCCTCTGCCGCACCGAAGGAAAAGATGAAGCGTGACTCAGGGAGAAGAAACCCTGTGTGAAGCTCGGTTTTTAAACACACTGTTCTGTTATTTTTGAAATGTGTTAAAACGCTCATGAGAGAGAAAGGGCAAAGCCCTTTTAAGAAGCCAAGCTTTAGAGAACAGCAAGAGAAACAGTGGAGTGTGTTGGGAAGGATGGGCATGGCCCACAAAGAGCATGAGGGAAGGCCACTGTCAACGGAGCAGAATGTGGTCACCCACGGAATGCCTCTACTGGGGGTTGGAGAAAACGTCATAGGCAGGGGAAAAAGAAACTCGAGAGTAGTTTTTTCCTCTATCTCCATTCTGCCCCAGGAACAGAAATAGCTTGCTGCACAGCAGTGCCCTGGGAAGAAGAACTTGAACCTCTGAGCCATAGTGAACTCCTCTTGTGCCAGCTCACAGGGACTGTGGCACCAGGCTAGGGTCGCCTGGCAGCTTGCATGCTCTTCAGGGTGTCTGATGATTCCAATGAGATTGTGGGTACTGAAGTAATCTTTTCTTATAACCAGGGAGGTAAATTTAGGAACAAAAATACAGGAATACATCAATTATTTTTAAGTCCACTTTTTGGGGAAATTTTATGAGTTTTACACTTGAAATTAATTAACGACCTCTGTGACTAGAAAATGTGATACCATTTGAAGATGAGAAAATGGAGACTTATGAAATGACTCAGTAGGTTTAAACACACACACACACATATACACACAGAAATTATAACAAAGCCCAACAGCCTAAATTCAATCCCTAGAGTTCACAAGACAGAAGGAGAGAACCAACTCCCAAAAATTGTTCTCTGACCTCCACAAATGAACATGGCATATGTGCATGTGAACACAAACACTAAATAAATAAGCAAATAAATAAATAAATGTGGAAAAAAGCTTTAAAAAAAACAAAAGAAAGAAAATGGAACTAGGTCAATTAATGGACTGTTGCCCTATGGTATATGTGAGGGAAGGACATAGAACCATGCATACTGCAAGAGAGAAAGACTGTATTGTACCATGATGTCATCTCCTTTAAGTCTTGCCTCAATTTCTCTTCTTCAAATTGCTGTACAAATTGGTTGCTTTGTTGTTCTTTCAATAAAACACACACTTTAAATCTGAAATGATCCCCACCACAGGTTCCGAATGCTTGCTGCCAGCTGGTGTTGCTATTTAGTGAGGATGTGGAAGAGTTAGGAGCTGAGGTCTAGCTGGTGGAAGCAAGTCCTTCAGGGTGGAATCATCCTTTGATGGATTAGAGCCCCTGTTACCTGCTTCTCTTTCTGCTTTCTAATCTGCCAACATGTGAACAGCCACAGCCATATGCTCCTGCCGCCAGTGACTGAGCTTTCTGCCAAGCGTTCTTTGCCACAATGGACTGAAATACCCTCCAATCACGAGCCAAAGTAACCCTTTCCTCTCAGTAGCTGCTTCTGGCAGATACTTTATCATAGTGATGCAAAAGTAACTAAGATGGAAATTGGTACCAGGAGTGGGGTTTGCACTGTTGTTTCTAAATCTGACTATGTTGTTCTTTACCTTTCAGAACTTATTTGCTTGAAGAACCTGAAACAATCTGAGGAATGCCAGCTAGTCCTACAGTACTATGCACACAGCTTAGTGAGACATTCTGGTGAACATTCAGAAGACCAGAATCCCGACAGAAACACAGACAGGGAAGACCAGACTCAGGATGTTTCTGAGAGTGATACAGACTCATTTAGAATTGGATGAGAGGCCATTCAAGTTACATTCAGGCAAAGAATTTACTCATAATTTTCTCATATTCAGAAAATCTGAGGAAGGCTGAATTTGAAATAATGGACTAATTAATTTGGCAGACAAATTTTCAGAACGGCATAATATCAGACTGTGCCATGATTATTGGTGTTTGCTTTTATCCAAATTTATCGTGAGAGTTGGGAATGAAAAGTAAAACAAAAATGTGAAAATCTATGTAGTTTGGCCAAGAAAGGAGCATGTTAAAGTTGCATAAAAAATGATTGTGGGTAAAATGGTTAGGATTGTTAAAAGGATTAAAACAATTTTTAAAGAAGTCATGCACTTTGCTGGTGTTCAAGAGTGAGAACTCACCCATCAAAGGCTCTAGGACATAAAAGTAGGAGCCAACTTCACCCCCTTACCTTAGGCAGGTGACCCTGGTGGCCAAGAATGACCAGCTACGCTACCACCCAGTCCCACAGCTGAGCCTTGGGTCAACCCATCCTAACATCTACCCCATGTAGGACCTGTTGGAGCTCATGAAGAGACTGGTCCTGTGGAAAAATACCAGCAGGATCTCGATGACTGTTGGTGGCCGTGGGATATCCCAGAGTGTTTCCATGAGGATCCAGTGATGATGGTGTACCAGACACCAGAGGCCTTGAACCAGACCAGTGCCTCACTGAGGTGAATATTTGCTAGTAAAGCCAATTGGACAAAAGCATATACTGTGTGACACACTGCTCTCAAAGCCACCAGAACAGATGAAGAGGTAATGGAGAGGCAAGAAAGAAAGAGAAATGAAGAGGTGGGGTTTTTTTTTAAAGGGGGTTGGTTTATTTTGTTTTTGTTTGTTTAATTTTTTTTTAATTTTCTTTTGGGGACACTGCAGGGGTGAGAGGAGGATATGGGAGGACCAGGAGGCAAGTGGAATTAGGGTACATGATGTGAAATTCCCAAAGAATCAATAAAGAAATTACACTTTAAAAAAAAAAGTAGGAGCCAATTTGAAGCCCATTTGTTTAAGAAGAAAGTGCTATAGACTACTTTCCCAGTTCAGCCATACAGAGGCTCAGAGGCCATGGCAACCAGGGTCAAAATGGCTTGGCTATTTCTCAAGCCAGCAGAACCTGAGGTCATCCACACGGTGCCCATTTGGCAGGCATACAGAATATAAGAGTTATTGGGTCCTGGAGGCTTGCACCAAGATTCTAGGAGAAATCCTGACTGTCCAGGCAGTGAGTAATATGGTCAGAGTTCCTTTGGAAAGTTCTGACAGGGTGAGAAACTGTAAGGATTAATCCCAAGCGGCAAAGGAGACCCCAGAGTGTTGGGGATAGCAGAAATGGAATCTACCAAAGAAAGCTGTAGGCACCAAACAGAGACAGCCCAAGAGAGAAGCCATATCTACCTCAGGTGGCAGAGCCAGAGGCACGAGAGTACCCAAACCACTTAGAATTCTGGTGACGCCACCGTGTGTTCCTGTCTGCACATGGAGCTATGGGATTTAAGACTGGGTTTTGGTCTTACTTTGGTCCAATCTTTCTTTTCACCACCCCAAACGCAAAGTATTTTTACATTATGAGATGACAGTAAGCCTTTAATGGCCATGAGAAAAATGCTCTGGTTTGAATCTGAAGTATCTCATAGACTCTTGCCTGGAATGCATGTTCCCCAGATGGTGGAACTGTTTTGCATGTTCCCCAGATGGTGGCGCTGTTTCCGGTTATGGAGTTTTAGGAGGTGAGCCCTTGCTGGTGAAAGCTGATCACGAGGGGCAGGCCTTTGAAGGTTCCAGCCCAGGCCTGCCTTTCTTGCTGTTTCCTGGACAGCTGCTCCACAGACTTTGTGTACTGAGATGCCTTCACCGTGATGGACTGAAATTCCCTGAAATCATAAGCCCAAATAAGCCTTTCCTCACAAAGGTTGTTTCTGTTGGGTATTTTGCCACAGAAAGGGAAAAGCGAGTCATATAGAAAATAATCCAGCTGGATGTGGTGGTGCACGCCTTTAATCCCAGCACTCAGGAGGCAGGGGTAGGTGGATCTCTATGGGTTTGAGACCAGTCTACATAATGAATTCC
The DNA here is from genome assembly GCA_004026605.1 of Ondatra zibethicus. Taxonomy (NCBI): domain Eukaryota; kingdom Metazoa; phylum Chordata; class Mammalia; order Rodentia; family Cricetidae; genus Ondatra; species Ondatra zibethicus. The sequence continues at coordinate 15,739 of PVIU01004208.1, forward strand.
AGGACAGCTAGAGATACAGAGAAAGGAGAGAAAAGGGAGAGAGAGAGAGAAGGAGAGAAGGAGGAAATAAGGGAGAGAGGAGGGGAGGGAGGGAGAGAGGAAAGGAGGGAAAGAAAACGGAAGGAAAAAAGAAAAGTGCCTGGTTGAACCCCAGGAGAAATGCCATCTAGAAAGCCGCCGTTCGAGGGGCCTCTTGCCCCACTTCACTCATTGCTGGGAGCAAGTGAAGATTCCAAGGATAGTAGGATATTGCTCAAGACTTTGCCAGTGTAGCAACGTGGGTTCTGAGCCACCTCTATGGGAAGCCCAAACCAGGGGTGACAAGTCTTCTTGCTCAGAGGAGAGTTCAATTGCCCCTGCATCTCCTGCTGCCTCTCATCTAGGGCACTGACCTCCTCTTACTTCTAAGGGGCTGCCTTCAAGCTGTGGTTCTGAGCCCATCCTCAAAGCCAACTACACACTATCATTATCATCATCTTCTTCTTTTTCTTTTTTCTTCTTCTTCTTTTTTCTTCTTCTTCTTCTTCTTCTTCTTCTTCTTCTTCTTCTTCTTCTTCTTCCTCTCTTTCTCTCTCTCTCTCACTCTCTCTCTCTCTCTCTCACTCTCTCTCTCTCTCTCTCTCTAACCCTGACCTTCTGTTGTCTTATGAGAAAACTTGTGCTAACCTTAGGCCTCTGGGAGAATCTAGAATCATCTTCCATATCAAGATCCCCAGGTTGACTCCACCTGTAAAGCCCTTTCTCCATGTGAAGAGATGCTCTGCAGTACCCAGATCTAGGTCACAGACATCTTTGGGACCTTATTCTACATCCTCCACCTCCATTATTGAACTTCTCAGAAAAGTCGGTCCCCTGAGAACTAAGCTTATGTGCTTACCATGCCTGAACCCCAGAACTGGAGAAACTCCATAACCAAAATCTTTTTGCCACTCACATGCAGCTGGGCCCATCCCTTCAATTTGCATTAACCACAAAGCAGGTGTCCTTCCCAAGGCTGCTGTTCTGGGCAAGCCTGAGTCTACCATGGACACTGGGCACAATGGGTTAAAAACAAACAAACGAACAAACAGAAGTCCAGGCAAATATTCACTACTGTTATACATTGTCCCTCCAACTTAGAACTCTGCTCCAAGTGTCCCTGCATCTACCTTAAATTGACAGTAGACCCTGCCTCTGCTTGAATTGATGGCTTCTTTTATCCAAGATTGAGACAGCAGTTGTGACAGTTTTTTGTCACCTTCATACAAGCCAGAGTCATCTGCGAAGAGGGAACCTCAACTGAAGAAATGCCTCCATAGGATTGGCTTTGTAGAGCAGCCTGTGGAGGTGTGTTTTCTTCATTAATGGCTGATGTGGGATAGCCAAATCCACTGTGGGCAATGCCATCTCCGAATAGGTGGTCCTGGACAGTACAGATAAGTAGCTGAGCAAGCCAATAAGTAGCATTACTCCATGGCCTTCAGTTCCTGCCTCCAGGTTCCTGCCTTGAGTTCCTGCCCTGACTTCCCTTCATGATGGACTATGATTAGGATATGTAAGCCAAATAAACCCTTTCCTCCCCAAATTACTTCTGGTTATTAGGTTTTATCACAGCAATAGAAAGCAAACTAAGACACCAGAGGAGGTCAGCAGGGTTTATTGTTATGGCATAAGCAGAGCAGAAATGGGGTAAAACCAAGATGGCAAGTGCAGCTTCCCGTCTTTAAGGTTCTGGTGCATGAAGACAGCCTTGTCCAGTCACTATCCATAGGAAGGGCTGCAGTACCCCTCGCATCACCTTTCTGCACCTGCTGCTCGCAGGGAATTCAGAGCTAGGGCAGCAGGTGTGGCAACCCTGTCTTCCACACAGTGCTCTGCAGACAAGCCTGCTGGTCATGGGAACAGTTGGATCCTGGCATCTGAGCCACATGGCCAGCCTAGCATTAACTGTCACCACTTCCAACACAGCCTCAGATCTATCCACTGCCACTTCCTGGGCCCAAGCCAACCTGTCATTTTGAGAGGCTTCTGTAATAATCTGCGAACAGGCTTTGTGACTCCACCTCACCTTTCTGTGATGCCACAAAAGGGACTTTCCAAGAGGTGCCTGCAATGGAACCACCTGCCTGTCTCACGCCACAAAACCAATAGCCTCCCCTCCCCCATCCAAAAGACCCTCAAGCACACTTCAGCCTAGAGTCCGATGGTTCATTTTGGGTCTGAGCACTGATCTCGGCAGATGTTCCAAGCCTCCGTTAACCTCCCTACCCCCATCGTGTCACCAAACCCCCACAACAACCCTGCAACCTCTGTTCCATGCCACCTTTTCAGTACCCTGAGTACTTGCCTAGACATGCCTGGCACAGTCTGCCTAGGTAGTCTTTGGTGCTCCCCGTCACCTGCAACCATGTCTACACTGTGCCAAGGCACATGTTCCCCTCCTCCCATGCACTGTTCACCGAGCATAGCACCCATGCAATGGATGCAGGATTCCATCCATCCCTCCTCCAGGATTCCCTCTTCTGCAAGATTTAAGACACACCTGAACACCCAAAGACTAGAGGGGACAGCACAGTGTCCTGGGCCCACCAAGCCTGGCTTGTTCCTAACTAGACACCCCGGTCAATCACTACAGCGACTTCCATTCCTACAGGAAGCTGCCGGATGGCTGTGCTTGTTCGTGTGTTTGAGTTGATGGCCCTGGTGCTTATTATGAGCCAAGCGGCCCTGGATCCGCCTGTCTGTGTCTCATGATAATCTCGGGACAGGGTGCTATTATCCCTGGGCAACCCCATCATCGCCATGACATTAAATACTATCTGCACACAGAACCCCTATCCCTCTCCCCAAGACCTCCCCCAGACTCATCCTTCCAGATTCACTAGCAGATTTTGGTCCAACCCTTTCACTCTACCTCCAGCTCCGTTCACATGTCTAACCAGTCTCTTGGCAACCCTGAGTCTTCCTGGAGATACACCTAGGCCCCTCTACTTCTCTGGTCATACTCTTGCCTGTCTGCCTCATCTCTACCTGTGTGTTCATTCTCCATGCAGCTACAGTGACCCTGGTTCAAATCCATCACCCCTTCCATTGACAGCCTCCCCCACTGCACTCAAAAAGTAGATCTGAAATCCTCATCATGGCCCATGGAACCCACCATGACCAGGGGCACATCTGTCTTTATAAGTGTCCTGCCTCTGGGATGGACAATTCACTTGGCATCCACATAATTGGAGCCCCTCTCACATCTAGACTTAGAAGGGGCAGCACCTACAGAGATACAGGGTACCTTTTCCCTGTCCTGCACCTCCTCTGGGCACCACCGAGAGTTGGTCTTCCACAACAAGTATAAAAGACCCAGAAGCCTGAACCTGTGCTCACTGTAGTGGCCAGTACCTCATAGGCACTTCGTAGAGCTGAATGAAAAACATGAATCAATTTCTGTCTATCAGATGAAGGGAAGTGTATAAATAGACCAATTATTTAAAGTCACACAGCAGATGAGTGTCTGACTCAAGCCCAGCCTGAAGCGTGGCTACCTGCTGTGACTTGCCCATTAGAGACCACATGGTGTGACCCTCCCCTCTCTCTGGTCCTATGAAACCTTTGTCCTTAGGTAGCGCGTGATGGGTCCAGAAGCCAAGATGTCACTGTGACTCTGATGTGTACTGTGGACAAAGAAAACAGGAAGGCTGTGACGGGGAGGCCTATTAGCCATGAGGTAGGTATTCATGGAGAGGGGTTCAGCTGGAACACAGGGACAGGCAGTCTGTGCAAAGTGCAGGACAGGAGGACTATGGCTCAGGAATGTGTATGCATGTCTCTGTGTTTATTCATGAGTATGCATATTGCCTGTATTGCATGTATGTATGCACATGCATGTTCTTATGTGTGTTCTGTATAAATTTCTGCATACTTATCTACATTTGTATATATTTCTATATACTTGGGTATATGTGTATTTGTGTATATATTTACATATATTGCTTATGTGTGGGGGAAGTATTGGTATGTGGTACATATATATGTGTGTGCATCTATATTTGTATGAATATATAAGAATAAGAGTATATATACATTTGCATACATATACACAAAAGCATTGGTTGTGCATATATGTGTCTGATATGTGCATGAGTATGTGTAAGTGTGTCTATGTATGTATGTTATTTGTGCACGTGTTGTGTAAAAGTATGCATATGTTCTTAGGTATGTGTTTGTCTGTACTCATACGTAGGAAGCATGTGTGTCTTTCTGCATCCTGTGAAGGACAAGTGTGAAGTACGGTATTTTCAGCCTGCAGAAGCTTGTACTTGTACATGGCCTACATGTTCCCATGTAGCCTGCAGCCTACATGGCCCTCTGGAGACAGGCCTCCTCAGACTCGTGCTCTGAGGTCCTCCAGCGGCTTGTGTGGATGTTGTCAGCTGCGGTGTCTGATCTTCCTTGAGGTGTTCTCTCCTGTTGGAGTCTCAGTGTGTCTGGAAGTGGAAATGTTTTCAAATGCCACAGAAAGGTCAGAGGTGGTGGCAGGAGACAGATCCCAAAGTGCCAGAGATGGGCCATCTCCCCTCCGCTCAGGCCAGTCCTGTTGAGTGTGAAGTGGAAATGACCACGTCTGGGCCACAGAGGCCCAGCCACAGCCTTGTCATCTTCCTTCTCAAATTCCTGAGAAACTGAGGCCTTCAGGCACAGGAGCTTGTGACAGGACTTTCTGTGACAGGACTTCCCCATGGAGCCCAAGGGAATTGGCTCACACAGAGGCAGCACCAGAGGCGCTCTCATGCTCAGGGAGTGCAGGGAAGTGGGAACAAATTTCCGGGGGGCAAAGGGCAGAGGAGAGAACACCTCAGGGAAGAGGGAGCAACCCAGCTGGCATTGAGGTCTGAAAGGCAATTCGATTGGCACGTACTCTCCTGGGCATCAGTTGCTCACTATACACAGAAAGGTGGCAATGCTTCTACACATATGGGTGTGCATGCTCATATGTGCACATACATACACAGATGTGCACACACAGACTGGGAAACATGTACATATATACCAGCATACTTTGTCACACTTGTGTCCATACACACTCTGGTGCACACATGTACATGTGGACACATTTGCACACCTGGAGTCCCAGCCTCTCGTTTCTGAGTGATCTGAGATCCCATGAGGATTTAATCTCCTGAGCCACTCTGCACAGCCATGTCAGAACCCAGGGGCCTTACTGTCCCCAACCACCTTCCTCTACCTCAGAGGAGAAAAGAAGTAAGAGTGTCCTTTTGTGCCCTGGGGCTGGGCACTCTGTTTCTCACTCTGGGGCTAGTGGAGTGGGGTGATCAGGAGTTCTGCAGGTCTAGCTCTGACTGGCCTTCCCAGTGAAACCCAGGAGCTGGCCTTGCCTGTGTCCTGGCCAAGCCTTGGAGATGCTGAGAGTCCTGCTCTCTTCCCAAGGTTGGACAGAGCTCCGGACAGCCTTTCAGGTGCTCACAGCACATTCGGCAAACCCCGAAGTCCCTGGTTCCCCTGGAGCAGACAATAGGAGGACACGCCAAGGCCTCAGTTGGGCCCAGACATCAGTGGTCCACATAGGCCTGGTTTGGGAAATCAAATTCAGGGTATTGCCAGCCAAGCAGAGACCTGAAAGCTCCTAGGAGGAGACTCAGGCCAGATCCAAGAGGCAAACTCCAGGCTCTTCCCAGTGGAGAGTCAGTAAGGGCCAATGCCAAGGTGCTCCAAGACTTGAGCTATGAAGAGGCTAGAGACAGACCAGGTCTGTGAGCAAAGTAGCCTAAGACACGGGGGTGGGGATGTGTACCACACTACGTAGTCACCACAGTGAGAGGCGCATTCCACAGGGAATTCTAGTGAGAGGTACCTAAAGTGGGACAGGTAGCCCCACAGAGGCAAACACCCAGGCTATACGGAGGCTTGATCCTGAGAGCTGTGAGGTGTGTGCCCCAAAGCCAGTTTAAAAGTTTGCTTAGCACAGCCCTGAGAGGGTGAGGGATCCTCCTGGGTGACTTGCAGACTGTCTACACGCAATGGGATTGCAGAGTGCATTGGGGCTACAGACTTACCAGAGACCACTAGCGTGTAGGTCTCAGTTCTATGGCCTGATAAGCTACATTTCAGAGAGCTTCCGATGTAGGATCACTCAGACCAAATTAAAAAAAAAATTGCCATGAGTCCTGATGTTCCCCATCCCCTCTCTACTGGCTCTGAGCCAGTTCAGCACACTGATGGGGGTCCTTCCCAGCCTGGAGTCAGGATGATTCTGCCACAGCATAGATCAGGAAGAGATGGCACCAGGGCCCCAGAACGAGGTCTGCATGGGACAGGGAAGAAGGCTTCTCAGCCTTCCAAACAGCACGGTCACATTTTCCCAGGAAGTTTTTATAAAGAGTTTGGGAAGATGTGGTTATTTCTTCCTAAAATTGCCCAGAGTCCTAATTATAAGACACAGAGTTCGTCTCAGTTCCCTGAAACGTTATGAAAGAGCTAAATGAATGTCAGGCTTCCTTTTATAAAAAGAAACGAGAAAAGAGTACACAGATTAAAAAGAAAAAACCTAAGCAGAGGAAATGAGCTAAAGACACTGGCAGGCGCTGGGGGTGCAGACACACCAGAGTGCACAGCTGGCGGAGCCGGGAAGGCGAGAAAGTGCAGCCCTGGAAAGCGGGCCCTTGCGCTGTTGCTTTTCTTGTTGTAGCAAAACATCTGACAAAAGCAACTTTGGGAAGAAGCGGTTTGCTTCAGCTCGCATGAAGGGATACAGTCCAGCCGTGGACAGAAAGACAGCTGGTCACATTGTAACCAGTCAGGAAGCCAAGAGCAAGGAGTGCTGATGCCGGCTTTCTCTGTTTGATTCCGTCTAAGACTCCAGTAGGGTGGTGCCCCCCCCCCCACATTATGTTAGATGATCTCTCATCTTAATCAACCTACCCTGGAAAGTCTCTCATAGACATCCTCCCAGGCTTTTCTCTAGATGATACCAGATCCTTCAAGTTGACAGCCACCACTGACCATCATAGTTTCAGTGGTCTGGGGTCTGCTAGGTCAGTTGCTTTAGAATGCCACCCTTCCTGTGGTTGGGAACACACACGTGCCCAGTCCTACTCTGCCTGAGACATCCTGCAGTGGAACCTGTGGTAGACATGTTCCCCATTCCTCCCTCACTCGTACCCACCTAGACTGACCCTCCTCAACCTTCCTGCACAAGTTCCTCCCTGAGTTGGCCCTGAATCTGCACTTGGCTTTCACTCCCCCACTTCACTCTGCCCTGGGCCAAGGCATCCCCTCTTGGAGTTTAAACAACAGAAATGTGCACCAGTGTCCAGCGCATCTCCCATGAGCTTCGGGGACCTCCCATCCCCTGCTGCACACACTCCTCCGGATACTTCTCATGCGTGTCATCTTGCTTGGATGCTGCCATGCCCATCTGTAGCCCAATGGCTGACTGGCTTTGTCCTACCAGGAACATCAAGACCAGAGGCTCTCCCCCAACACTGGACATGGACAGTCAGGTTGGTGTGCAACAGTCAATAAAATGAACCAAAGTCCTTCAGGGACTCCTCTCCCCATGGCTCCCTTCTCAAATACCTATCTATCTTTCTTTTCTTTCTACACCCGTAGTGGTTATTCCCCACTATCTCCACTGGACTGAGACAGAAACTAAGACATTTCTGAAGCTCGTGGACAGTGTTATCTCTCAAGCATGTTTGATGTCTGCATAAAGGTAGCCAAGGGCCCTGAGGTTTACTTCCTTGTTGACAGGATTGGGGAATAGGTGGGTGGAGGCAGCTGGAGCTTTCAGAGAGCTGGGAATTCTTGGATTCCACCAAAACATGTGGCAGAGCAGAAGTCCAGTCCAGCCACATTGACACCAAGATGTCATAGAAGGACATCAGCTGCCCCTTTGGCAGGTCCATACTGTCATTGACTCAAGACAACTAGAAGGACTAGACAGACACAGAACAAGACCCAACCCTCTCCCCCATGGGGAAAGGAAAGCTCTGGTTGCTGGGACAATATTGAGAAAAACTCCAAAGGTCTTTCTGGAGTCCAAGTGCCACCGTGGAGGCACTGGACCACTGAGAGGACAAAACCACTTCCTAGGAAGAAAAGCTCCCTCCATCCAGGTGAAGGTGGAGACCACCCACTGGACACTTCTGTGCCAAGGGGAGTGGGCCACTGCCTCAGGACAGTAAGCGCATTTCAAGAAAGTCAAATTACAACTCTGAGTGGTGCTGAGGCCATCGTTTCATGCCTGGCAGGGACTTGGATTGTCTTGGGGTTTCGATTTGTTCTATTCGTATGTGAACCCCCTAAAAGAGGAAACGAATGTGTTTACTTTATAAGTGCAAGCTTACCTGTATGAGGGTATCTACTTAACTGGGTATAACTTAACAAAACTAGTAATTTGATTTCTTCAACTTGAATGAATACAGCAAGAGATGGCTTCTCTAGCAGGCTTGCATCTTGTCTACAGGGTGGTTTTGGGAAGACAGATTCCTGGATGAATAACTCAGTTTTCCAAGTCACCTTCTTCCAGGACCACCTGGGTACTGCGGAACCTGCTCTCTTTCTGCATCCTGGATTTGTGATTCTCACCTCCTTCTACTGTGAGTTCTGGGAAGCCCAGGTGCACAGTGGCACAAAGCAAGAGGACCTGGTTGGGGAAGGGGCGGGTTGTGGTATATAACTGGTGCTGCAATGTGGCCTTGGCTCAGCCTGTCCTTCACTTCCACAGCAAGGCTGCATCTGAACCAAACATGCCTCCAGCCCCTCACACACCCCTCGTAGGTCCTTATACTCATAGCTCTCCATTTCACACACTCTCACACTAACACACACACACACACACACACACACACTTCTGATATCCTCACAGGCAATTACAGACACCTTCCTCAGACAAGCTCACACACGCTCGTTCAGGCAGTGCGACAGTCTGGGTCTGCCTGAGCAGCATGGCCAGCAGCTGCACCGAGGATCTGCTTGGCTACCACATCCATGTGGTTTCATGGCAGACTTTGGTGGCTTTACAGCATTCGTATTGCTGGGTCCTGCCCTCCTGTGTTTCCTCAGCTCTAAGGTCTAGACACTTGGACTATTTCTGGGGCACCAATCTAAGTTGCATGTGGGGTCTGCTACTCGCTGCCTATGCTTCTCCCTGCTGTCCAAGAGTCTCCATCCCCTCTGCTCTGAACTACTCAGAGAGAATTCAGAAGGATCAGTCCAGCTCTGCCACGTACAGATACCCACCATCCTCATACGTGATCCGCGTATCATGTTTCCCGTTACAGTTCTCTGTTCCCCTAGCCACTATCACTTCCCAATGGACCCTTTGCAAAACTCCCAGGAAACAGGCAGTGACTGAAACATGAAGCCTGTCATCATCTCATGAGTCCAGCACACCTCACTCTGCTCTAGGAAGAAAGACAGGCTGCCAAGGTAAAGGCACCAGAGACTGACATGTTGGGGTGGATCTTCATGGGTGTCCTAGGGCACTGCCATCGTTAGATTGATTCCGTTGGAACAATCTAGAGAAGCAAAAACCCAACTGTGAAGCCACAAACCGAAATTGCCACTAAAAATGCTAAATCCTCGGTGTCCGGGAGGTTGGAAGGGGCCCTGTGGAATAGAGGTAGAGTCACGGTTTCCCATTCCAGGAGATGACTCAGCAGTAAGAGTTCTGATCCTGGAGTGTGACTGTGCTGTCCAACCTCGGGAAGGAATCCTCTGTGCAAACCAAATCACACTCCCAGAGATGTGAACAGCAGGAACCGTCACAGACGAGAGCCGAAAATACTGTGGCAATCCCTCCATTTGGAGGCATGTTGGATAAGTGAAGCAGCCAGAACAGGAACTCAAAGATCCATTTTAAGGAATATTAAAAAGGAAAGTTTGGCAGGATGCAGGGAAAGCCATCGGAGGAGTGCACTGTCGTGGCTGGTTTGTACCGTGCAGGAGACAGAACCTAGGACTTCACAAAAGCAAAGCAAGCACTGTGTCAACTGAGCCATCTCCCCAGACTGAGAGCAGATATCTTGAGTCTGGAGGACGCAGGGCGTGAGGATAGCAGCCGAGGGCAGGACACAATCGGAACAGGTCAGCAGCTGCAGCTATGACAAGGGTGTAGGGGAAGGGTAGAATCTCAGACGCAAAAGTGTCTGAGCCTGGGGCCCAGCGGGGCTGCACCTACAGAAGGCACCAGGGGATAATGAGTCTGCAGTTCTTCCTTGAATCCCCGAGGTCAGCCCAGATCAACCAAACCACTCACTGCCTTGGCATCTGGATGCCACAGGGATTGCTCAAGGCGTGCTACCCGGCTCAGAGCCTTGCTGGTGTGCAGTTCGGTTTGATTAATGCTTCAGGAGGTGCCCCCAAGAGCCTGGCGTCTTACTTCAACCCAGTCCTCCCGATCACTGCCCATTTTCACAGTGCACACTTAGGGGCGTGGAGACCAGGCAGCAGTTAAAGGAGGGTGCCAGAACCAGAAATGCTGATTTCTGCCCTCAGCCACAACCCAGTCCTGGCCCTGGATGGAGGTCTAGAGAAGCACCCTTCAAGAAAGGGTCCCAGACGCCATCAGCATGCATCCCCAATGCTGAGAGGCCCAAACAAGTCCAGTTACAGGTGAAGCTTCAATTCCCAGACCCTGCACCAGCCTCAGAGGCCTCAGCTGGTCACATCCCCCTCCTACAGGATAGTTGCTCTTCTGGACATGTTCAGTCTACAAAAGTCCAGCCAACCACACACGTAAGACACATGCACTTTTTTTCTGCATCAAATTACTTCAGTACAAAGTTTTTCGAATGCTACATTTCAAGACAATTTTCTCAAGAAAGTCCTTTTAGGCAGCCGCTTTGAGGTCTCTACTCTTTCCCTGAAGCATTAGGCCTAATCTAATGCCTCGGTCCTCATTAAAATCAGAAACACATACAAAGAATAATGTTCCTTTATGGTAATTTATTGGGCAGTATTAAAGCACCCATGGTGGCTCTCTAGAAGAGATGTAAATAAGCTTTTAAGATGGTCTGGGAAGATCAGTATCAGTGGCAGAACAGGGATACTGTGTTGTCCAGGAAAGGATCCACAGGCAGAAAACAGGTGCAGCTGACTTCCTATTGTGATAAACATCATGAACAAAACCGACTTGGGAAAGAAAGAGTTAATTCGTAGTTTAGAACTTATAATCCATTATGAAGGGAAGTCAAGAACCTGGAGGCAGGAGCTAAAGCAGAGGCCGTGGGGGATGCTGCTCACTGGCTGCGTCCCCTGGTTTGCTCATCCTGTTTCTTATAACCCAGGATCACTCGCCCCAGAGTGGCACCGCTCATAGTGAGCTGGGTCCTCCTACATCAATCATCAATTAAAAAAATGCTTCCAGACCTGCCCACAGGGCAGCCCGGTGGATATATCTTCTCAGTTAAGGTTCCTTCTTTGTGAATCACCCTGGTTTGCTTTAAGTTGATAAAAGCCCACCAGCACAGCATCCAATGAGCTTCAGGGAAGCAGGAAAAGCCAACTGACTGTCATAGGCTTTGGGTCCGGGGGCGAGCCAGGGTCTAGTCTATGCCATCTTTTCTTGCCTTGCTATACTCTCCTGAGAGTAACAAACTCCAGGAAGAACCCTAGACCATGAATGTCAAAGACACTCAGTTGTGAAGCCTTTTCTCATAGACAGACCTAGGTTCCAGGAGTGGAGGTGGCCAGTGGCCTCTCCTAGGCCCTATACCCACGTGAGTGGAAAAAGTTAAGCTGGAATCAGGCACCTCCTCAATGCTCTTTCATTCACAAGCCTTCCCCAACGATGTTCTCAGGCCTTGTTTTATAGACTTTTGAAACAGCAGCTATAAGGTGAGTGGAGAGTTTCACGCGTTCAAGTCCCAGCTTTACCTTCACACCCAACATGGGTCTTGAACTTAAAGGTTTTAAAAGCAAAAGGAACTGAAATGAGGGGAAATTTTCAGCTTAAACTTTTTCTAATAAAATGATCACAGCTTGAAACACAGCCGCTGTTAGCTTTGGCAGAGGTCTCTGCCAACCCTTCCCAGGCCATCAGTGCAGAAACTCAATGGAATATAGTGATGCAATTTTCTAAAGAATTGGTTAGCAATTAAACAGGATCGCTGAGAACAGATATTAAATTCCAGAGAGAATTGCCATTTAAACTTTAACTTTTCTGATTATCGAAGGGGGACTACGAGAACAGCAAGGAAGCGTCTCCTGCATTTCAGTGAGAAAATTATAAAAATCAAGGTCAAGTGCCCTTTGGGACTCTTTAAATGAATCGGTGACCTTGATGTGGTGCTAGACAGCATCAAGGGCGTAAGGGCTGTCTGTCAAGACGTTCAGCGTTTTGTGTTTGCTTTGATCCCAATTAGCAGTTCTGGGATAGCCACGGAATTCTTGGTCCGTTGGCTAGGGGTCATTGGAAGGACCAATTGTTCTAAACAGACAGCTCTAGAAATTCCGTGCCTCCACTGTGGAGCAAATGTGCTCGCGAGAATTGTCCCGCCCCAGTTCTATAGCTTGCTTTACCTAGGAACAGTCAATGCGTGCCTCTGCTCGAATGGCCACATGCAGAGCAGACACTAGACACTGAGGGTAGAGGGGACCATAGATGGGCCCCGCCTTCCTACAATCCACCTCCTAAGCCAAGGAACTTCCGGGGAGCTCTGGGGAACCTCAAGTGCAACTTCAGAGAACTATCAAATGGGGCTTTGGATCCCAGCTGTAATCCCTGGAATGAGCCCTAGATAAGGCCGCAGGAATAGCATGTGGACCCCCAGGAACCACTGGTGGGATCTTAGGGACCACAGGTGTGACTCTGTGGATCCTCAGGTGGGATTTCCGAAAATGATAGCTGAGACCTGAGGGGACCCTGTGAGAGCTCAGGAACTATGCATGGGACTTCAGGGGACATATGTGAGGGATCAGCCAACCCCTGATTGTGTCTGTAAGGGGTTATTTATTAATAGGCTGGGTTCGTGGACATGGCAAGACCTACCTTCACTGTAAGCAACATCATTCTGTGAGCTGAAGTTCTGAACTGACTAACGGGGAAAGCGCAAGCTGAATGCAAACGAGCATTTGTCATTCTTCGCTTCTCCACTGCAGGTGCAATACAATCAGGTGTCCCAAACTCCCTGTCACTGTGACTCCCCTGCCATGGTGAACCGAACCTTCAACCTATGAGCCAAACAAACCTCTTAAGTTGACTTTCACTTATTTATTTTTGTGTTTTGTTTATGACAGGGTTTCCTTGCTATGCAGCCTTGGATGGTCTGGAATTTGCTATGTAGATCTCCACCCGCCTCTACCTTCTGCATGCAGGGATTAATTTCCTAGCAAATTTGGATTTAAGTTGCTATAAAAATATTTATTTTTATTTATTTAATTGTGTGTGTGTGTGTGTGTGTGTGTGTGTGTGTCTTTGCCTGCAAAGCCCAGAAGAGAGCATCAGATGCCCTAAAGCTAGAGACACAGGTGGTTGTCAGCTTTTTAGTGTGGGTACTGGGATTTGAACTTGGGTCCTCTAGAACAGCAGAAAGCACTGTTTAACCACTGAGCCATCTCCCTAGCCCCCTAAAATTATTTTGTCTGGATATTTTAATCACTGAAACAGGAAACATAACTAAAACAGTACCCCAGAGACTCAATAAGTGTCCTAGGGAAGCCCATCTTTGGGGAAGCAAGCAGGCCAGCCTTGGTTTTTTCTACCCATGAGGCCCCAGGAGCAAAGCAAGCAGGGGCGCTGCCATCCAAACACCTCTTAGGCTGGTCAGTTTCTGTACTGTAGAAGTAAAAGCTCCATACACAGAGACAGAGATCAGAGGTGCCTTTGCCTGCATTGCTAGCCATGTCCACCTTTACATTATGCCTACAAAGACAGAGAGCAGCAGACCCCACCCCCTGGACCAGAAAGGACACAAAGGTTGTGTTACAGGACACGGGAAGGTTGTGCGACAGACCAGTCCCCAGGGTCTTCATGGCCCAATGGCCCCTTGGTCATGGAGCAGTTCTGTCTTCATCTGACCCAAGGTCCTGCCTGGAGATGGAGAGGTGTGGGGAGGATGCTAGCATGTCCCTGTCACCATCACATCTCCTGCTCCTCCCTACTCACTGCTCCACCTTTCTGCTCACTGTCCTCGGGATCGTCGCTCCTTCTCACTCATTGGCTCTCACACCAGCGCTTGCATCTCTTTCACCAACAAGCACAGGTCAGAGAGCATTTGCCGAAGTCAAAATGATGAACTGGAAGAAAGAGAGCTACACAAGTCATCAGAAGCAGCTTGGCGAACCCCATGGTGCTGTAGACTCTGCAATTTTCAGTCCATTGGCTGGGAGTCCAGGAGTCACCAGGGCTGAACGATGACACTCTCAGCTGCCAGGGCACCCTAGCTCTCACCAGTTCACAGTACCCAGAATGTGGAGGATGCAGGAATCATCATGCCTTAATGGACAGGGATGATGCTTAAAGAAAGTTATCTTAGAGGCAGATGGAGCTGTAACTTCAAAGATGAATCCGTGCACTGCAGGTCAGCCTTAATCACAGTGTGCATATAGAATCTGCCGGGGACTGATTTAAGGAACGGCTCTCCTACAAACCAGCATGCGCATGCGCCAAAGACCCACTCACGTCATAGCTACGAAAACCAACAGATAGCGACGCCGGTGTGAAGAGAGGACAAGCTGGCGGCTAGAACCAATGGGGAGAGAATGCAGAGCTGAGACTGTTGGGCAGAGTGTGTCATGGCTGATGTCCCACGGTCTGGATCCCCTTTGCTAGTGACACTGTGATGGCTCAGAAGTGCCAGCTAGTTCTTGGGAGTCTATCCCATCACACTCTGCTGCAGCAACTCTTTGGCCTCATTTATAACATTTTCCATGGTTATATTTTCTTAGTAGATGTGCTGGCCAGTTTCCTACCACCAGGACAAAACCCCAGAGAAAATCCACTTAAAAGGAGGAAATGCTTATACTGACCCTCGATTTCAGAAGTCTCAGCCCATGGCTACCTGGCCTCGCTTCATTTGGACCTGGGGCAGGCAGTACATTAAACAACATTCACACATTGTTGGTGCAGAGTCGCTGGGAGCCCTGCAGCCTGTCATGGGCTGAGCCGTGGCCGCGGGACTTCCTGTGTTGAAGCCCCAAGCCTCGGAACCTCAGAATGCGTCTATATTTGTAGACAGAGCTTTTGAATAAGTGGAGAACATTAAATAAGGTCATTGTTGGGGGCTTAAACCTCCAACTAGTGGATTTTTACAAAGAAGACTACAGTACTTCTGCTCAAACCCAAGGCAAGGGACAGGCCAGGTGTACCATGACCCAGGACCCCGAGTGGACCGAGAGGAAGCTGTCCACTAACTACAAGCGCACGATGTTGCAAAGAGGAGGTCAGGCTGATCTTTGGGGAAAATTCCCTGGAAGTACACGTAATGAGAGACAGGCGTCGTCTAAATGGAGGAAATCATGAGAATCTCCCAGGGGATACATGGGAGGGTCAGTTTAAACAGAGATACATCTTGTTTCTGGATGTGAGAGTTTGAGAGGTGAAGACTCGGAATTCCTCCCAGACTATACCCTGAACGCAGCCCAGATCAAAGAGGGTAAGAGGGTTCCGCTTGGAAAATTGATTCCAACATTGGCAGAACCATAAACACAGCGAAGTTGCCAAGAAAATGAAGGAAATCATGGGAGATCTTCTACTGTGCATGAATCAAACTGTACAATGATATTAATAAGAACAATTAGACACTGGCTGAAAACACAGAGGGCAGCAATAAGATAGGCAGTTGGTCGTGAGCAGCACCCAACATCTAGTTACAGGTGGGGCCTTCAGATTGGTGTGGAGGGAACTCAGGAACCTGCCAGGAAACTTGAAAAGATTAGATTTGCATCTGCAGAAAATTAAAGAACAAATCACTGATAAATAAGATATCCAACTTTTAAATTGTAAGAATAATAAAAGAAAACATAAGAAGTCAGTTTTTAGATACTAGAGTAGAAAGGTCTCCTAACCAGCTGATGAAATCCAAAACTCATAAAAGAGAATATTGGCTGACTTGACCCGAGAGCCATCTAAACTTCAAAAGAATTGATACAAGATGAAGAAAGGTTAAAAAAATGCATCCCAATTAGAGCAGAGTGTCGCTGACACTCTGCTGGTATCCAAAGAGGATTTCTAACTCAAGAACTTGATTTTAAATTTCTACTGAAAGCATAAGCACAAAAAGGCCTATCATATTTTTATTAGAATTTTTAAGAGAGAGAAAAGAGAACCACATGAGACATTGCAACTGTCCGACTCCAGCTAATGTTTGCCCTAGTGTAGAAGCATATTAAGTCTAAAGGTGAAAATGGCTTCAAATTATGAGACAGACATCTCCGGACCCAAAGAAAGGGTCTATAGTAAATACATCTGCCCTCCCCTTCTCCTGTGTTCCACAGTCCTCTAAAATGGTGGCTTTCGTTCCCAAAGCTGTATGACTCCTCTGTGTGAGTCTCCCGACCCAGTTCCCCTGGATTCTCCAAAATGTTATCAAAATAAGCATCATGTTTGTCCTGTGTTTCTTCCTGGACCCAGGGGTGGCTCCAGCCAGCACACCTGGCAGCCACATTCAGCATGGGTGTCAGACCCCCTACTTTAGATATCCCCTTGGCTGAACCAGACATGGGGCCCTGCCATCTTCAGCCTCCTGCCTCACAACTGCCCCACACCAACCACCTAGAAGGGCACTTAGGGTCACATAGTCTGGACTCTGGAAACTTGCAGATTCAGAGAATTTGGTGCTACTTTATGAAGTGGCCTTTGTGTTCTGGTGATGTTGTAGAGAACCCAGGGGAACAAGGGGACAGAAAGATGTCACACAGAGGAGTCATACAGCTCAGGGAGTGAGATCTACCATTTTAGAGGATTTGGAACACAGGAGCAGTAGGTGGTCAAAAGATGTGTTTACCACAGATCCTTCTTTGGGTCTGGGGATGTTTGTTGCAAATTTTGAAGACTCACAACTGCAGACCTGATTGAGGATCAAAGAGCAACAGAGCACATGGCTTACCATAATACCTTTCTCCTGACAGACACAGAAAAAACAGTGCCTCCCAATGTTAAGCCATAGCATAGAAAGCAGAGCACACATGCACACTCAGCTGCCAATGTACATATACATACTCCCCACAATACACATACACAGTCCCCGCAGTGCAAACACACATGATCCCCACAGTTCACACACACACACAAATTTTCATAGTGCACACACATACAGAACTACCCACAGTGCACAAATACAATTCCTCAGTGCACACATACAATCCCTCAGTGCACACATACAATCCCTCAGTGCACACATACAATCCCTCAGTGCATACATACAATTCCTCAGTGTACACATACAGTTCCACAGTGCACACATACAATCCCACAGTGCACACATACAATCCCTCAGTGCACACATACAATCCCACAGTGCATACACATACAATCCCCACGGTGCACACACACACACAAGATCTCCACAGAGCACACACACAATCCCCATGGTACATACACATACAATTTCCACAACACACATGCACACTCAGCCTGCAATGTACAGATACATACTCCCCACAGTACACATACTCAATCCCCACAGTGCAAATACACATGATCCCCACAGTGCACATACATGCACTATCCAGAGTTTACACACACACAATCTGCACATTATACACACACATGCACTCTCACAGTGCTCACACACAACTCTCAGTGCACACAGAGTACACACACACTCCTTACAGTGCACACATGCTCCCTATGGTACACACACACACATACACAATCCCCACAGTGCTGACAAGTGTAATCCCCACAGTGCACACACACACAAACACATACATAGTCCCCATAATTACCACACACAATGCCCATAGTGCATGTATATACACACACATACACACACCACACACACATACATGAGTGCATTCCCACAGTACAACAGTGTACACACAGTTCTCACATGCACACACACACTCACAAATTCCACAAAAGTCTTTTGTATGTCATCTCATGAATGTTCTATTAGGTGGGGATTTACTATAGAAACCCATGCTCCTGAAATTTAAAATCTCTCTCCTAAGACCACACAGCAGGTGAATGACTTGAAAAGATTTCACCTGACACTCAGTACACTCCTCTTAGGACTCCATCAAGAGTTCCGGCCGTAGAGACTTAGGGTTCTGGCTGTAGAGACTTATAGGGTAAATAAAACATAGCAGCAAAGACCCTGCTGACATTCCCAGGATCAGGACATTACGGGCATGTCCTTGGCCTCCCTGAGTCCAGTGTAATGGCTCTGGACCAGCACACTCCCGGGGTCCAAACGAGGGTCCGTGTGTGACTCCAGTCAATTCTTTTTCATTCTGAGGAGACACAGTGCTGCCCCCTGTTGTGAGGCCGACTAGGAGGCTGTCTGTGTAACAGAAGGGTGTTCATGTCTCTGCCCCATGCTCAGGATGCAGAGCTGCTCCTCAGATCCCCAGAGATGTCACTCCCCCCGAGTGCAGCGTTTCTTGGAGACGCTCTGGAGTGGATTTCCATGTTTATAAAAGCATGAATTATTGAAGAGCACTCAGGAATTCTTGTGTTCCATTTATACAAATCAATGAGCAGAGGGCTACAGTCAACCTTCGCTGCTTTATGGCTCATAAAGACGGGGCAACAGTATCAAGTACACGTTGAGAACAAACCTCTTCACAGTGGCAGCAAGCAGAGACAGGCCTTTCGCGGCGACTTAGAGTCCGCAAAGAAAGACGAGGGCAGCTGTAGACCAGGACTTTTAAGTTTCACGTGGGAGATTTTCAAAAGCAGAGCTGAGTGAGAAGACAGAATGATGGGTCCCAGGAGCCCTTCACCAGAGTCGATACGGACCAGCATTCTGTTCTTTTTGCTTCATCTAACAGCTCCACCTCCCTTAAAACCACAAGTTAAGATAAATGAACTGAAGACCTCAGTGAAGGCAAATACACACAAATGGTAAATGCGAACACTATAAAACTGACAATGACGCTTAAATAAAATTTACTGCAGTGCTAATAAAGAATCCAGGAGGATTTTTTTTACACTGTCAAAATAAGTCATTTATTTAGGCGGAAAAGTGAACACATTAAAATGGCAAGAAACCATTTGAAAAAGAGGGCAGGTTTTATGAACTACATATTACATTATAAGGCCATAAAAGGCTCCATTAGAAAAAGAGAGACTTCTTTTTAAGTAATCATGGTGTAAGGAACGGCTTTTTAAGCCCATTATAAAAGCCAGAAACCATTAAGAAGAATATGAACCAGTGTGGTCTCTGGAAAATTAAAAACTTACACACTTATAGACCTAAAATAATTTCAAAATAACTATTATAACAGGTGAGATTGGTAAACTTACTGAGATAAATTCGATGTGCAAAAAAAAAAAATCAACTGTATGTCTATTAAATTCTTAGCCATCTCTGAGTGTTCTTTGCGAAGAGTCTTACTAAGTCACCAAATGACAAATGACAGCCTTTTTCCTGGCTGGGGAGGCCAGATACTGTTTCCATCTCTTTTGTTATGTTCCGCCCAGCTTCTCCCTCCGCCAGCGCCTGCTCACACCTGTTGCTCATATTTTCTAGAATGGATGTTCCATTTCTCACAGGATTCGCGATATGTGTTTTTAATAATGCCATCTATCAAGGTTTATTGCTTTACCTGGTGCATCTTGGAAAAGTCACCGCAGCCTTGCGGCAGTCTTTGAACACTGATGGCACCGTTGGTGGTGGCTGCTCCCAAGAGACCCATCTGAGCTGAAGGACCCTGGCAGGAAGCCACTTGCCTTCAGTTCTCGGCAGGAAACGCCGCCATAGCTTCAACAAGGTCCCGAATGCTTCCTAGCTCATCTGATGGCCAGTGTGGTGGAGGGATTTGAATCCTGGGCCCTGCAGGAACCCAGGGCACCTCTGAGGGGCTTCACTGAGTTCTCATGCCTGCTCCCCTCCAGCTGGACCCCAGCTGCTCTCCACCCGTGCTCCCTGGCCCATCACCCTGCCAGACGCTGCTTCTCCAGAGCCCCCAGGTCTGTTGTCTGTAAATAAAGACCTTTGTGTTGTCAACTCTACAGACCTTTCTTTTCAGGGTTGTTGCATCCGTTAAATTCTCAGAAATTTCTCTGTTCTCTCATGATTACATGAATATTAAATATTTATAGCTGGAGCATTAACCCATCAGGTATAAGATGTAAACCATGACTCTAACTTCATTTTTCTTCCCAAAGCCTGAGGTAGACGTCACAGAGACGCATATTGAATAATCCATCCTTAGGCTGCTATTTGAAATATCACCTTAATAATGGACTGAATTATTAAGGATGCTGGATTTCTTCTGGACAATGCTATCTATTAATCGCACCTCTTGGTCTAGTGCTGGGCCTTGTCCACAGTATTTTAATTCTGAAGCTTGTGGCCCTGCTCTCTGACAGGGTGGAACCCACGCTGCTCATGCTTTTAATGAGAGTGCTCATTGCGCTGTGTGCAGCCATCTGAAGGGCATCCACTCCTGCCATTTTAACTTTGATGTTTTTGTAGTCCTTATTGGACAGAGCAAACAGAAGCATCTTGGACAGCTGGTCTGAAGAGCAGGTTTGCATGTGTTGGGACCCTAGGGCTGCACCAGCAGAGGGGTGCTCACACCTGCTTCCTAGGCAGGTGGATAAGGAAGGTGTCCACTGCTGACTTCTGCCAAGTCTACCTATTGTGCTGGCTCCCAAGATGAAGCTCTCTCTCTCTCTCTCTCTCTCTCTCTCTCTCTCGCGCGCGCGCGTGCTATCTCTATCTCTATTTCTCTCCCTCTCCCAAGTCATCCGGAATCCATGCAGCATCGGGACGGTGCATGCTCCTGAGCCACTGCAGCCCCTGTCATGTTGTGACCTGTCTCACGGACTCTAAGAAGATTCCTAAAGTGTGGGCTCCCTGTCCAGTGTTCTGCAGTAGTTTCCACTAGCCTGCCTGCCCTAATGCCTTCTTCAGTCCTTAGCTTCCAGAGAAGGAAGACAGAGGTGTACTTCTAGATGAAAGAAGAGTCCAGGAGGAGGGAACTGAGGACGCCTGTCCAATCACAGATGAATTGACTCCCTCCCTTCCTGTTGAGCTCCCCAGCCTGTTCATCCATCTTGGGTGTTATGGAAGCCACTTCCCACCTGTCGCTAGGTTGTTTCCACATTGCCATCATCTGTCTCTTCTGAACACCTGCACCTGATGGGGATGGGGAGCAGGAAGAGGATGGGAAGCAGTCCCAGTCCAGCATCTCAGAATCCAGGCAGGACTGGATTCACTGTAGCACACCCGCCAAGCAAGTGTAGAAAATTCCTGGAGGGGATCTAGTCACCTCTGGCGGCAGACAGCTCCAGGCTTGCTGCCTTCTCAGGGTCAATGGTTATGTTGCACCTTCTCTGTTTCCCCAAGTTAGAATGTCAGTGCCACACATCATTATTCCTTGTCTTTGTCGCCCAACCCTGCAAGCAAGACCAAGAGAGAGAACAGGCGGTGTTTGCCTTCTAGTGTGTACCTGGAATCTACTAGATTCAGCTAAGGGCACAGAGACAGTCAGCGACTGCAAACCAGAGCTGAGACATCATCACCAAAGGCCAAAAGGGACTGAGATCTGTCCACAGGAAAGCAGGAAAGCCAGCGAGCAGCAGGGGCTCCGGCCCTACATCATGCAGTGTAGGCAGGGCGTAGGAGTGGAGAGAGGACCTAGCATCTCTGAGCCTGGGGACTTGAAGGATCTAGATCAGGGGTTCTCAACCTTCCTAAGGCTGTGACCCTTTAACACAGTTCCTCAACCGTAAAATTAGCTTTGTTGTTACTTCTTACGTGTAATTTTGCTACTGTTATGAATTTCAATGCAAATATCTGATATGCAGATAGTCTTAGGTGACCCATGTAAGTGTTGTTCAACCCCCAAAGGGTTCACAACCCACAGGTTGAGAACCACTCATCTATCTAGCTGATGCTCCAGTCCAAAGCTGTTCCAAATCTTGTCTATATGGATAGGAGATGCCATGCACACTCAATAAGTCCCCTGGCCTATCATAGCCTGCTCCCTGAGGTCACTCTGGCAGCCCTAGCTGTCACACTCATTACTTAATTGTGTGATACGAAAGTCTGACCTCAGAATTTGTAGAAGCACGTTGGTAAAATCAGACGGACGACTTATCCCAAACAGATGGTGACGCCAGGTCCCTGCTACCCACCTGTCTGGTCCTCAACCACTTCTGTCCTGTCCTGCACCAATTCTCAGATGTCGAGTGGCATGACTATAACTGGACAGTGGCTGGTCACTCCCATGCCACCTGCCTTCTGCACAGGCTGTAGAACCTGGACATGCAGAGGATGCTCCTGGGGTGGACCCTGGACCCATGCAAGTACAGCCATGGGAAAGCTTTCGTGCCATCTGTGAGAATAGCCCTAAGATACCCTTATAAAGACCACTGCAAGACAGACCCTACTGTCATGCCTCCAACCCTGCTTCCACCCTACTACACCTCTTTGCCTGTTCCCAGCAGGTGGCCCTTACTGTCCTAGGATGGCACCCTGTGAGGAGCAGCCCATACATTTTGAACCAGGCTACTCTCACGGGATAGTATTCAACACACGCGGAAAGGGCGATGCTGATGTTAACTAGCTGAATATCCTGGAGGCCTCCCCCAAAGCTCTGCCTATCCAGTTGGTCTGCGTGGCAGGAATGTTTTCACCCTTCCCTCCGCCATCACAGACCTGCAGACCTTGCTGGCCTCAGGCATTTACTGCTCACAGTTTAGAGGCTAGAAGTCCAAGACTAAGTGGCTGGAAGATTTCGTGTGACTTTCTAGTGAATAGATGGCATCATGGTAGAAGTGGTGGGGCGGGGGGGGTTGGCTCTCCTTTGTATGGACTGAGTCCACCTACTCATTTCCTGAGGGCCCCACTTCCTGATCTCCTCATGTGTGGGGGTTACATTTCAGCTTACAAATTCCGAGAAAAACCAAACCCTGAGTCCATAGCAATAGGAACGAGAGATGGGGGGGAAATCCCACAGTGAGAAGTAGCCCCACACTCAGCCTGATGCCCTTTTGAGGGATGTGGTCTGAGGATTGGGATCTCTCCTTGTTCTGTGGGCATGACCCTCCATTCCTAATCATGGCCTCTGTCTCCTTCACTGGCAGTGTATGTGAGCCAAGATAAATTGAGGAAGACTGCCAGGACTTTGCCAGCCTGAGAAACGGGTACACGGGAGCCTCTGAGGGTCCCGTAGGTTGGTGGCCTTCCCTGGAGGTGACTCTCGGTCTTGCTCTTCTGGCAATGGATGATGTCATCCTGAGGACCCAATGTAACCAAGGAAGACAGCAGTCACATAGAGGCATGGCTTCCCACCCCTTCCCTGGGCCCTCCGGGATGAGGCAGGAGACTCAGAGAAGCTCACAAAGGGCCACTGAGACCTCAATAGGAAGAGTGGGGCTGAGACTAACACCAGCACCCACTCCACGGGGACTCGGCATTCTGCATGGAGGAGCCTTGACTATGTAGGGTCTTCTCCCTCGAGGCTTTCCTCTGGGCTATAGTTTGCTTCTGGGAAAGTTTGCTAAGCCCGATGTTTTTGGAGTCCCAGACCAGGCAGGAATGTTATAATACTACAGAATAAGAAGAGAGGAGGCACGGAGGAGTCTTCATCAACAGACAAACGCACATGCTGGGAGAAACCCACAGCCCAGTAACCAACATCATCCTGGACCTCCCAGAACACAGGGTACCAGCACCATCCTGGACCTCCCAGGAACAGGGTACCAGCACAAGGGCAAGCATTTCACTGCTATGGGCTGGATTTGAAATGTCATCCCAAAATACTTCTGTTCTAATCTTCCCTGGAAATGGATCCTGCTCCCTGACCACAGTGGATCTCCTTGTGGTGATTTGAATAAGAATGGCCCCCACAAGGATATACCACTGTGGTCAGGGAACAGGATCACTTAGCACATGTGACATCAGCAAAGGGAAGACGAGTCTTTTCCCAAGGCCAAGCATGGGTTGACTTTGTCTCCTGTCTGTGAAGATCCATTTACATGGAAGATTAGAATGGAAGCCATATTGAGAAAGAGATGGACTTTCTTTCCATGTGACAAGAGAGAAGAAGGGCGGTCAGGCTGGGGGTCTAAAGAAAGAGCTTCTGCCACTAGGTGATAAACATGTCTGAAACCAGGCACGGAGTGACGGGGACACCTAGAACTCTATGAGGTCTGAAAGAAAGGAGATTGGTTTCTCTAGGTGGAATAATCCCCTCAAGAAATAGGGGCAGAGGAGTGGATGCCCTAAAAGGAAGTGGCTATTTACAAGAACCCAGTGCAGCTAGAGAAAGATGGTGGCCAAGATAGAAGAAGACAGAGAATAGTACGAGAGCCTCCAGGGGACTAGAAGGAATAGCAGGACTACTCAAAGTCATGAAATGCAGCACAACACAAGATTCCAGGCTCCAAGAACTCTTGTCTGTCAAAACTGACATCAGTGTCAACAGGTTGCCTTTGGAAGAAAAGTAAGACTTGTTACCAAAAGACGCTGAGTCCCGCAGATGGCATCATGGAGACCCTTAGCTGCTGGGTATGGGCCTTTCCACTTTCCATCACCAGGTACCATGCTACTTTAGTGGTGAACCATCCTCCAGCCAGTCCTACCATCTACTGAAAGTCCACAAGGAGCCCAACAAAGGAGAAGCAGCAAGGTGCATGTCACTAACCCTGCAGAAAGGACTCACTGTGACACTAAGAACAGCAATCCCACAAGAACATTCCAGCAGACCATGACTGACTTTCCCAGGCAAGGATGCCACACTGGGGCCCTCCTGAGCTCCCCTGTCCCAGGACAGGGTGGTGCCAGGCCAGAGCAGATGAGACAGTATAGCCACACAAAACACAAAACACTGTAAGAAGCCACCAACAACCAGCTCTGCACTGATTGGTAATGGTGTGTTTAATTGAAATTTCAAGGTTCATTACGGGATGTGGATTAATTAAATTGAGAGGGAAGATAATGAAAAATATTCCCACTGGATACATAAAGAGCAGGCCTGCTGTGGCAGGAGCGGGGGGAGTTAAAGCGTATGGACCTGCCAGGACTCCCCATGCTTGTCCCTGGGAAAGGAGCTGAGACTACTGCGGCACCCTACAGAGCAAATATGTGCCACAGGCTCCTTGGTCTCTATGTAGGCTCCACACGGGCTCTACATTAGTGTTCATGGTCTTCACACAGGCTCCACACACACATCCATAGGGCTCATATAAGCTATACAAAGGCATCTCTGGAGACATCTGCAGGCTCCATACAGATTTCAACACAGTCTTCATACGGGCATCCCCAGAGGTTCCACAAAAGCATCCACATCCTCTCTACAGGTTTTAAACAGGTTCCACATGTTCTCTGTGTAGTGTCTACCAGTTCCACATAGGATCTACACATGCATCCATAGAGCCCACACAGACTCTACATATAATAAGTATCCATAGGCTCCATACAGTCTCCACACAGGCATCCACAGGCTCCACACAGGCATCCACAGGCTCCACATAGGCATCCACAGGCTCCACACAGGCATCCACAGGCTCCACACAGGCATCCACAGGCTCCACACATGTATTTATAAGTTTCACATAGACTCCCCACAGATTCCTCACAAACATCTAAAGGCTCCACACCACAGGCTACATGCAGGCATCCACATAGTCTCCAGTCATGCACCACACAGGCTCCACACAGAAATCCCAAGGTTCCACACAGGAATCTATAGACTACACAGGCTGCACACAGGACTTCACAGTTTCCACACAGTCTCTACTTTTGTCTCCACATAGTGTTTATGGGCTCTATGCAGGCATCTTCGGGCTCCACACTGGCCCCACACAAACACCCACAGGCATCCACAGGCTCCATGAACTCTTGAGTAAAAGGGAGAACCCAGAACTTCCCAGAGTCCTCCTCTTCCACTAAGCAATAAGCTGTCAAGACACCTTTGGTCAGCACAATATTTAAAAACTTGCCTGAGGCCCCTGGACTTGTCACATGTGAGGCACGTGACTTGTCTGGCACCATCTGAGGTGTCTGCACCCAAGGACCAGGTTGGACACTGCAAGATTCAGTAAGAGTTTGCTAAGGAGAAACATATTCTACCAGGCACCAGGATAGTGACATGGGGACTCCACAGTGCAGACAAGCCAAGCCAAAGTCTCTGCACAGCCCTAGTAGGGTGTTACTTGTTCCTGGTGGCCTCTGCACTGTCCTCTGATGCATAATGGGGACATCAGAAAGGTAAGATTTTATCCCTCTTCGAAACTTCCATGGTCTATTTGATAGTGTTGTGTCCCCAGTGTGATGGGGAGTGCTGCCATCCCTAGCCTCCTCCATTTTCCGGGGCTCAGTAAGCCAATCTCAGGTCCTAATATCTAAAGTCTTAGTGCAACCCATGAGAGCTTCCACCAAAGACCCATTGTAAGAAAGCATAAAGGAAGCTGTTCATTTCAAATGGAAGACAACTCAGACTACAAAGACAACTCAGTCCTGGTGCTTGACTTGTAAACTTTGGAACAAATCTAGACCCTGAGAACTCGCATTTGCCATCAGAGGCTGCACTTTTGTTTCCTGGCTGCCCAGACCCGAATAATCACACTGAAACTATATTAATTACAACACTGTTTGGCCAATGGCTTGGGAGTATTCCTAGCTAGCTCTTACATCTTAAATTAATGTATTTCTATTAATCTATATATAGCCACAGGCTGTGGCTTACCTGTAATATTCTGGCATCTTTCTCCTTTGGCAGCTATATGGCATCTCCTTGACTCTACCTACTCTCTCTATATATATCTATTCATATTTCTCACCTGGCTTTACTCTGCTAAGCCATTGGGCAAAACATCTTTATTTATCAACCAATAAAAGCAACACATAAACAGAAGGATCCCACATCACACATTTTAAAAAGCTGAGTACTGTGCAATGAGAACATGATGAGGACATCATGCTAGGGACACCACACCATCAAATGCACCATGGAAGCTTTGAATCCATCTTCACTGATGTCCTCATTATGTAATGAGTGTGCTTGTAATCTCAACACTGGGAAATAGATCACCGGTACCCATTGGCCAGGCAGCTGTGCCTCGTGGATGAGTTCTGGTCAAAAGGAGACCTTGCCTCAAAACTATGGTGGGTGGAACCCAATGAACAGCCCCCAATCTGTGCATGTGAAGCTACACATATATGACCCACACACATACGAATCTAAACACATACACAGAGAAAGAGAACGGCCTGACAAACAGACAGATAATTAGGAAGAAAGGTTCTAAGTGGCCAGAAAACACAGAGAGGAAGGAATGAAGATACCCATCAATGCCATGAATCTAGACAGCAACTTAGAAACCATCACACTAAATCCCAACAGCGTAAAGGACAGAAAGAAGACACTGAGGATCATGAACACCGATGATGTGCAGTTAAGATTAAAGCAGTGTCGCACCCTGGGGACCACAAGAGGCCATTCAAGTCTCTAAGTGAAGTTTAGCTTCTGAGTCAGGTTTATGGTAAAAATCTTGAGGATTCCTTCCAGAGGTATAAAATAGATTATGGATTAGTATAACTCAAAAATGGAGAGGAGGCACCTGTGTTAAATATACAATTGATTCAAAATGAAGCACAAAAAGAAATGGAAATTTCAGGACAAAAATAAATCACAAAACAAATTGATTTTACAAAGTTAAAATGTATCAGTAATCACACACAAGAAAACATAAAACGGATAAGTTTCAATAATTTTAAACTTCCAGAATGCATTTAAATTTAGCTATATGCTATTTTAAAATGTTGAAAATTTATGTAAACAAAATATTGTAAAAGCTGTGGTACAAATATCATATATGTATGTTTATAATCACTAGTATTTAGTTCTCAGCTTTAGTTTTACATATCTTTGAGGAATAAGATATTATGAGAAATAAAAGGTGTCAGTGGTAGAATCTGAGTTTCCAATTCAACAGGTTCTCACTGCCTGACCCAGCATCCATCCTGGGCAATGAAATGAGGACACGCGCTCAAAGTGGACAAGCACACTGGCATGCACATCCTAAATGCCCTTCCTCGGGTGATGAGTTAAAATTTGATCCATCCACTATGTTAACTGCTCACAACAAAATCAACTGTTGGAAAGAATCATGGTTTGAATGAGAATGACCCCACAGGCTCATATATTTGAATGCTTGACTGCTAGTTGGTGAGTTTTTTGTTTTTGTTTTGATTTTGGGTTTTTTTGAGACAGGGTCTTTCTGTAGCTTTGGAGCCTGTCCTGGAACTAGCTCTCGTAGACCAGGCTGGCTTCGAACTCACAGATATCCACCTGCCTCTGTCTCCTGAGTGCTGGGATTAAAGGTGTGCACCACCACCAGTGGGCTTGTTGATGAAATTTTAGGAAGGACTAGGAGGTGTGGCCTTGTTGAAGGAGGTGTGTCACTGAGAGGAAGTGTCTTTGAGGTTTCAAAAGCCCATGCCAGACCCAATCTCTCCTCTCTCTCTTTCTTCCTTCCTTCCTCTCCCTTCCTCTTTGCTCCCTTCCCTCTCCATTGTTCTTTTTAGCTGCTGCCTTCTCATGCCCGTGCCATGCCTGCCTGCCTGCCACCATGCTCCCCATCATAACGGTGATGGATTAACCTTTGGAAATTGTAAGCAAGTCCAAAATTAAATGCTTTCTTTTATGTTGCCTTGGTCACTGTGTCCCTTCAGAGCAATAGAAAAGTATATAAGACAAGAGGAAAACTCAGCTGCTGTGGAGTGGGAAGGGTGAGCTAGAAGGTTATATAGTGTACACCATTCTAGAAAGAGCAGTGGTGGGCATGCAAGGGAGTAAAGGAGTTTTGAAGAGAGTGGCCGGGGCTGAGCATGAGAGGAAACCTATGGGTGAGCTGCTCCTTGTCCATGGAGGACCCAACCAGGAGCTGGCAGTGATGAAGACACGAGATGGCAGGCACATGATGTCAAGTTGTGATGCTGTATTATGGCTACAAGCATGACTTTGGGGCATCTGAGTAAAGAGAAATAAGATCTTCTATCATTTTGGAGGCTTCGTGGAAATCTATAATTATTGTAAAAAAAGTTTTAATGCAAAGGAAATAATATACAGAGACTTGCAGGGGAGGGCAGGTCCCAGTCAGTCTGCACCCATAAGCAGCATTTTCTGGGAGTCCAGTTCTCTGCCTGGTTCTCTTACCTCCTGAAGCTGCTTGGTAGCTTCTTGCAAAGGAAGTGGAGCTGGTGAGATGGCTCAGTGAGTAAGGGTGCTTGCCACCAAAGCTGGGGACCAAATCCCCAGACTTCACATGATGGAAAGAAAAAAATGGGCCTCCACAAGTTGCCCTCTGACCTTGAAATGTATGCCATTGCCTTGTCCTCCACCCACTAACTAACTAAATAAATGTTCTGAAGAACATCTAGGAGGGTACCATAGCTCCAGTCCTGAGGCCGAAGCTGATCAGGTAGGGGAGGATGAGACTCACACCATGGCAATTCGCCTCTCATCCTCTCCCCCCACACCTCCTCACCTTCCTTCCCTTCAGTTCCCTCCTTCCTCCCCTCTCTGTCCTCTCTCTTCCTAGTGCTATTTCTGATGCTGTAATAAAATATCCCATACAAAAGCAACTTAAGGGATAATGGGGCTTATTTGGCTTACAATACCAGGATACACTGATCACTGTGGGAAGTGAAGGCAGAAACTTCACATCCTAATCGTAGCCCATCCATAGTCAGGGCAGAGAGAAATGAACACATGAATGTTCACTGGCTTGCTTGGGTTCAGTCTTGGATCTCCTATATAGGGAATGATGCTACCCACAGTGAGCTGGGTCTTCCCACATCAACTAACAATCCAGACAGGCACACACACACACACACACACACACAGGCACACACACACACACACACACACACACACACACACAGGCCAACATAATCTAGAAAATGCCTCAGCTAAGACTGTTCTAGTCATTGATAGTAAAAACTGACCCTCACACCCCACTCCTCATCTTTTCTACCTTCCCCTGCCCTTCCCCTCTCATATTCCTCCTTCCCCCATCTTTGCCCTATGCTCCTCCCTCCCTTTCTTCTCCCACATCCTCCTCCTTTCTTCTCTTTTTCCCTCCTACATTTCCTACCCCTTCCTGCTTCTCACCCTTCCTACTCCCTCCCTACTTACTGTCCTCCCTTCATCTTCTCTCTGCCCTTTCCCCACCTTCCCACCTTCCTCCCCTCCTCTTTAATCTTCTTTTTCTTCCTTTACTCTACTACCTCTTCTCCTCCCTCCCCCCTCCCCATCTCCCTTCTCCTCCTCCTCTTCTGCTCTTCCTCACTCCCTTTTATAAGAACCTTTGAGTTTAGGGCTCACCTGGCTTTTTCGGGTTATTTCAC
Organism: Ondatra zibethicus; assembly: GCA_004026605.1. Lineage (NCBI taxonomy): Eukaryota > Metazoa > Chordata > Mammalia > Rodentia > Cricetidae > Ondatra > Ondatra zibethicus. The sequence continues at coordinate 46,206 of PVIU01004208.1, forward strand.
CCTAAGACCCACAACTTCACGGCTACAAAGACCCTTTCTCTAAATGAGATGATAGCCACTGATCACTGAATTAGGATACCAAGAGATCTTGGGAGTGAGGCACCATTCAACCAACTGTATGGATGGAACTGTCTTTATCCTTTCTCGCAAGCTCCAGGCAGGATGGAGCATATGCTACTCATGTCTCCATCTAGTCTACAAAGGCACCTCTGTGGCCATAGAAAGAGTCCCAGTACCCTGGCTCACATGGATGGTCAGTCAGTTGTCAGGAGGCTGGGAAGGCAGTGGGTGGGGGCAGGGCTTGTCTCCATTAGAGGGAGCCTGCCTTCTTTACAGGGCCTCATGATGGACTTTGGGGGGTCTCACTGTCAAATTCACAAGAGCAGGGAGGTGAAAGTCATCCTGGGATGCTAAGAGGTAAAGACTGGCCGATTCCCAACCATCTAAGCATACCCCACTTCCTTCTGAGGGAGGTCCCAAGACTTGAAGCTGTGAAATGACTCAACAAGGAAGAAAGTGTTGACTATTTAAGAAAGTTGGCAGATTTAACTGAAGCATGATCCTAATTAGTCTTAACAATAAAAACCCAAAGTCAACTATTGATGTAAAAGCTGAAAGATCGGAGAAGCAAAGGAGCAGCCACAGTCACCTCTTACCTCTCTGACTTCTCAGACTGAAAGGGCCAAGATCCTGTCTACGTTTCACCTTATCACTTCCTCTCTCTGCTCTGCCCTCTCACTTCCTGTCTCCCCTCTGTACAGACCTTCAGACCTCTATGGTTAACCAGTGGCTAGCTCTACCCTCTGATCTCCAGGAAAGCTTTATTTGTCAGAACACAAACAAAATATCGCAACATTTAATTAGTGTGAAAAGACCATTACCATAGGTGGCAGATGTACAAGGGGATGTATGCTGTGAAGATGTTTTATTACCATTGGTTAATAAAGAAGCTGCTTTTGGCCAATGGCTTAATAAAGTAAAAGCCAGGCTGAAAGAGATATAGGGAGAGAGTAGGTGGAGTCAGGGAGAAGCCATGTAGCCACAGCAGGAGACAGATGCCTCTGCTGGAGCCCTCCAAAAATTTGCCAGTAGGCCATGACCTCGTGGTGATGCACAGATTAATGGAGATGGGTTAGTTTAGGATATAAGAGCTAGCTAGAAATACACTTATGCTATTGGCCAAACAGTGTTGAAAATAATACAATTTCTATATGATTATTTCAGGAGTCTGGGAGGCTGGGAAACAAACAAGCCGCCTCCCCCAACAAATTGGCACCAATGTGGTCAACTAAATCTACTTAAAAACATAAGAGAGCTTGAAAAGGAATTCTAGACACACACACAGAGAGAGAAAGAGAGAGAGAGAGAAAGAGAGAGAGAGAGAATTTAACTTAGTTCCTTGCTCTGTTTGCTGGCAGAAAGCAGAGACGTGGCTCCTTTAAGAGGTTTCCTGACTCAGCTTTAGCTGTAAAAACTATGTGGCTTTTTTAAAACATTGTGGCTTCCTGGTTTACCAGAACAAAAGGCTCAGATTGGTGCACCGATGTGGTCTGAAATGTTTGGGGCTGATGTTCACTACCCACTCAGGGTCTGGAGAAAGAAGCTGAGACCATGCCCAAGGCTCAGTGCTCCCCACCTGGGGAGGTGGCAGAATCAGGTCTGTGAAGAGTGCACAGGCAGGAGAGCATGGCAGATTCCTGCTGCCATGCACAGAGATATTTCCAGGCCACACGGTGCATGGCAGATTTAGCTTTTACTCAGATAAAAAGGGTTTATGTGTTGCATGCTCCTTCTCAGAGTTAAAGTGGTGAGCGTGGCTCCCAACCTGCAAACCTAGAGCTGGAGGTAGTGGTACCTCTGCCATATTGAAAGGTTGAGAGAGGCAGAGCCAGCATCCAGGGCTGCCACAGTCACACTGCTTACCATTTTAAAACACTCCTGGACAGAAAATAAGTAGATATGCTCACAATAAAGACAAATCCAGATGGAAAAGACCTCTAAATGGGTCACAGTGTTGGAAAAAATGTACATAGACTTGGGAGAGAGAGGAAAAGGAGTATAGAGAGTTATAAAAAGAAGTAAATGGTTTTTTTTTAAAAAAAAAGGAAAGTCTTTTTTGGTGTTTTATTTATTTATTTTTTCCATGATATTTATTGAGCTCTACATTTTTCTCTGCTCCCCTCCCTGCCTCTGCCCCCCTTCAACCCTCCCCCAAGGTCCCATGCTCCCAATTTACTCAGGAGATCTTGTCTTTTTATACTTTCTACTTCCCATGTAGATTATATCTATGTAAGTCTCTCTTAGTGTCTGCATTGTTGTCTAAGTTCTCTGGGATTGTGGTTTGTAGGCTGGCTTTCTTTGCTTTATGTTTAAAAACCACCTATGAGTGAGTACATGTGATAATTGTCTTTCTGTGTCTGGGTTACCTCACTCAAAATAATGTTTTCTAGTTCCATCCATTTTCCTGCAAGATTCAAGCTGTCGTTATTTTTTTCTGCTGTGTAGTACTCCATTGTGTAAATGTACCACTTTTTTTTTTATTCATTCTTTGATCAAGGGGCATTTAGGTTGTTTCCGTTCTGGCTATGACAAACAAACCTGCTACGAACATAGTTGAGCACATGTCCTTGTGGCACGGTTGAGCATCCTTTGGATATATTCCCAAAAGTGGTATTATTGGGTCTTGAGGAAGATTGTTTCTTAATTTTCTGAGAAATCACCACACTGACATCCATAGGGGTTGTACCAGCTTACATCCCCACCAGCAATGCAGAAGTGTTCCCTTTTCCCCACAACCTCTCCAGCATAAGTTGTCGTTGGTATTTTTGATCTTGGCCATTCTTACAGGTGTAAGATGGAATCTCAGAGTTGTTTTGATTTGCATTTCTCTGATGACTAAGGATGTTGAATATTTCCTTAAGTGTCTGTCAGCCATTTTAGATTTCTCTGTTGAGGTCTGTACTCCATTTTTTTTTATTGGATTATGTGATCTTGTGGTGTCCAATTGAAAAAGGAAAGTCTTAAAAGAGACAGAGTACAGACAATTATAGATTAAAGGGGTAAAGAAAATATAAGCCACATAAAGATGGAAAATACAGAGAGTCTGTATTATGTATATTATTGTGTTTTCTTTTAATTTTTTGACTGTGAATGAGCTAAGTATAGAGAGAAATTTCATTGTATGGGCTGCTAAGTTTAACCAACATATATATTACATTTTAAAGGTATCTTGACTTCAAAATTTGGGCCTAAGGATTTGTTGTTTTGGAAAAGAAGTTCTGCTTTTGTTTCCACAGAAGATGAGAACCTGTGGATTCCTTCCAGACTAATGTGGTTCAATGGAACAAGACCCCCTGAAAGGTCTCCATGAACCCCCAAAAAGAAAATACTTCACCCAACAAAAAGCAGGAAGCACTTTGGAGGGAACTATGCCTAAATTCCCTAAGTGATTGTTTATAATTTTTTTTACATTTAAAGAGGGATATACTATAGAGATGAATACTTTGCTTTGGTATGGATCTTGGTTTATTGATACAAATTTAAGATCAATTTTGTATTTCTGCTCTTGATTAAGATATTGTGTTTGTGCAGCTTATTCAAAAATGTAATGTATAATTAATACAGGTTAAGAGATAATCATCTATAATAGTCAAACTTGTAATCATGTTAGTTAGGTTTTCTAGATATATAGAGATATATTTCAGTATTCTTCAAATCTTTCAGAGACCTTCAGAATATGGTATTTAAAATATTTTAATAACTTAGGACTTTTTATGACATGAGATACATCTGCTCCTGGCAACAGCAATCTACTTCAAGAGGATGAAGAGCATTGAAGAGGCTCCTTATGGAGTTTGTAGCCATTTGGGCAAGAAACTGCTCATGCCTGAACTGCTTGACTGAACTTACGGGACCCACAGAAAAATGACTGCTAAACTTGCCTAAAGGTGAGACAATCCTTTAGAGTTCCTGCTTCATAAAAGAGTCTGCCAGACATTCTGCAGGATACAGAAGAAAGTGACTGATAAACTGCCAATATAGGCAGAACTGTCTTTGAAATTTCCTGCTTCATGGGAAAGTCTGCCAGATACTATGTGCCTGTAGGCTGAAGATGGGTGCCCCGTTGTTACAGAAGAACATTGTGATGGGTGACTGTCCAGGCCACAAAACATCTCTGTCAATTCTAGAGTTTTAGAAGTTGCTTACAATGTTCTTCTTGTTAACTTAGGTAATATCATGTCCTTCTGGGGTCTCTGACAGAGAGGAAGACAGATAGTTTTCCTTATTTATGATAAAAGATAAAGGAGATATAAATATTGTAACTATAATTCTTGCTTGATACCTGTTTTGTTATAAGTACTCTTGCTATGTTAAAGTTCAAACCTTCCTTTTTATTTAGACAGAAAAGGGGAGGTGATGTGGGAGGTGATATATACTGTGAATATGATGTATTGCCTACTATTGGTTAATAAAGAAGCTGCTTTTGGCCAATGGCTTAACAGAGTAAAGTCAGGCTGAAAGAGATATATAGAGAGAGTAGGTGGAATCAGAGAGAAACCATGTAGCTGCCATAGGAGACAGACGCCTCCACCTGAGCCTACTGAAACTTTGCTGGTAGGTCACGACTTCGTGATGATGCACAGATTAATGGAGATGGGTTAGTTTAGGATATAAGGGCTAGCTAGAAATATGCTTAAGCTATTGACCAAACAGTATTGAAAATAATACAGATTTCTATGTGATTATTTCGGGAGTCTGGGCAGCCGGAAAACAAATGAGCAGCCTCGCCCCCAACAGGGGACTTCCAACTGACACTGCAGTTTTCCACCAGCAAGCACAACACCGAGGACTGTGGAGACACGTGGGAACCTGAGGTTTTCCTGTGTTGGGGATCACAGGAACACAGGACACACCTGTGCCAGCCAGGCATAGCCACACTGCTTGGATGATGGACGGAATGGTGAGGATGCTCAGCAAGATTACCTGCTTTGTGGCCTTCATGCTAACTCTTCACAGGCTCACCACACCCACTACTCCCTGGAAGTCAACAACAGATACTCCTCTGCCAATGCTTCAGGTCTAAAGCACCCTAGTAGATCTGCACACCCCCGGGCAAGTCACCCTGCTCGTCTTAATCAGTTTGCACATATGCCCCATAGAGATACAGCAAACCCTCCTTTTAGACTACTTGAGAGGAAGTAGACCCCATACTAAGCAATCAGAAGAATGCATGGTGCCCACTGCAGTGGGATGGGGGCAATAATGACATCATTGCTGGAGCCTTGGACAGACCATGTTTGTAGGGGTCATTCCAGTTTCCAACCTTTGCTTGCCTCTTATCCTGCATGAATTCTTAATGGCATATGTACAAAATGGTATTTGAACCCAAACAGAATCTAAAAAGCATGTGACTGTACTTGATTTGCTGTGCTGGTCTCCACAGGACTCAGAACAAAAAGCTCTGTCTCAGCCAGGGTATCATAATCCAGTGGTTCACAACCTGTGGGTTGTGACTCCTTTGGGGTCACATATCAGGTAGCCTGCATATCAGATATTTACATTGTGATTCACAACAGTAGAAAAACTACAGTTATGAAGTAGCGGCAAAATAGTTTCATGGTTGGGAGTCACCACAACATGAGAAACTGTATTAAAGGGATGCAGCACTAGAAAGGTTGAGAACCACAGTTCTAGAGAATGGCTTGGAGTGGGGAGCTTGCCGCTGACCCAAAACCAAGCTCTCTGGCCAAGCACTTGATCCACCATGTGCACAGGTGCTTGAGAGGAGATGCCCGGATGATGGAGTAGCCCTGAACAAATAAGTGGCCAAGACCGACCACAGTTGAAAGCCCAGGGTCATAGCTAAGCCAAAGGGGAGTGCTTCACCACAGCCTCACTTACAGAGCAAAGTAAAGATGCACACCCAAGGTGCCACAGGATGCCAGGACCAGCCCGGTTTGTGTGGATCCCAGAAATAGGACCACCTTCATGAAGAAGAGCTATGACTCAGCCGGAGCCAAAAGATGAGGGTGATCATGGTGAAGGGAAAAGAACCATCCTGCATGGAGAGACAGAGAGAAGGAATGGCAGGCTGGCCCAGGAAGGTTACAGCAGGACCTCAGGGCTGGGGATAGAGCCAGAGAGAGATTGAGGAAGTTGTATGCATGTGGACAATTAAGCACACCCAGACATGTGTGCATGATACACACACATTGATCTAAATGAATGGACATTCCCACGTCCATGGACAAATACACATGTATATATGCTAAATGGGTGTGGTGTGTGTGTGTGTGTGTGTGTGTTCTAGCATTGCATCAGAAGGCATTGTTGATGTTCCCTGTATCCCATCCTCCAAGCATCCCTTCTCTCATCTTCTAAGGCCATCTTTCAGGCAACAGGCCCCAGCACTCTACATGATGAAGGAAAGGCCAAAGAGGTTCAGCGAGGTCAATAGAAATGCATAATTCAGGGAACCTGCCTGCCCCAGGGACCTCTGATGGAGGCTTCGCTGCCAACAGGGAGGCAGGAGTTCATGATGCGGGAAGAGGCATTAACCCAGCCTGCAGCCTCTCACGCTTGGCTCAGGGCCAGGGACATGGCACGCTCAGTCACACAGGTCAGTGACTGTGAAGGGGAGGGATGAGCAGGGCCACATCAGCAATGAGCCCACCACTGCCTCCTGCCTAGGGGGATGTGCACCCAGCTGTTGCCAGGCAACAGCAATGCTTTCTGCCAATGATGCAAGAAACAGAATAAGGTGGACGTTTGCTTTTTTCCGGGTAATCAAACCAGCTTAAAAGTTATCAGTGTTGCTTGGTTACAAGGACAGTTCTGGGCCCCGGGCACCCTGAAGCTGCACCCCAGAGAGTACTGATCCCTGAGTTTGAGGAGAATTAGGCATGAGCTAGGTGTAATGAACAGAAACAGAGAAGGGCCAGGATGCCCGCCTTTACTTCCAGCCTACATGGAGTCTGGGGAGCTAGACAGCCAGCCTTCCCTGCAAATACACAGAGCTTTAGCATACGCTTCTCCCTGCTTGCCAGACAGCTGTTGAATAGCAAATAAGCCGACAATGAGCTACAGAAAGCTGCAGGACAAAGAGTGATGCTCACAAGGACTCTACTCCTCTGACCAGGGGCCAGCTCCAGGAAGTTGCCCAAGGCCTGTCCAACAGGAGACACCAGAACAGGGGCTTTTATAAATAGGTCACACTCTGCATCCTGTCTTCAACCAGTTCTGTTCCATTAACAGCACAGTGTGAGGTCACTCCAAACCAGTACATGAATTTGCTTTTATTTTCAATAGTTACGTGGTGTTTTGTGGTACGGACATTATTTGAATTCATTTCTATTCTTTGTAATTCAATTTACAATGGAAGTTGTTATTTTATGCTGATGATTGCTTATCAAATCCATATGCCAAACTTTCTGCAGCCTGGAGATTTTCTTCTGTTATATCTTTGGCTTTTGTTTCTGCCCTCTCCATATTAACATTTGGCATGCATTGCAGTTTTCTATATGCTGGGGACTGCTCTTAGTCACTTACTGCTGTGATTTTATTTACTCCTAGTAACAAAAAATTATTATTCCTTCTGCAGATGGTATATATGAGGTCCAGAGTTGCTAAGTAAAGTCACCCAGCATTGATAATGGAACTTAGAAGTCCATAAAATGGTCTCACACTCACTCTCTGCACCCACAGTGTGTGCATTTGTTTCTTCTATTTTAATACTGATTGCTTCCTGGAGTGTGTTTCATTGGTGGATTCTCCACACTCCATTCTCCTCTCTAGTACCAAGTTTTTCATTCCTCTTTTGAGAGTTCATCTCCAGTTTCAACATCTAACCCCATTGGGTTTTCCCTATGAGCTTTTCAGCCCTGTGCGGCAGCCTCTCTGCCTGGCATCAGTGAGTGTGATCTGTTGGATGGAGCCACATTCCAAGGCACAGTACCCTCTGACCCACCCCAAACTCCTCTGCTGGTTCCTTGTCCTCCAGCAAGACCCCAGCTGCATTCCTGACCTGAGGCTGCTGGGTAATAATTTACCATGAACTAAACAGCAGATAATTTGTCTTTGCTGGTTCTGGAAACAGGTCATGACAAATCAATGCTTTATCCCAAGGCTTCAGCGAGAGTCTTTTCTGTATTTCCCAGGTCCTGATAACTTCAAGCACTTCACAGCCTGTGGCCACTTGGCTTCCATCTCTACCTCCACCTTCTCTACTTCCACCTTCTCTCCATCTCATCCCTGTGTCTGTGTCCCCTCCTCTTCCTATAATGACATGAGCCACTGGGGACCCGGAGGCCAAAAACATGCAATGTCATCTTCCTGTCCTTAGAGGGAAGAGGCTTGACCAGGAGGACAGCAGGCACCTCAGAGACGGGATGCCCCCAGTAGATAGACTGGGCAATGATAGGTAGACAATACCACTCTCTGTGCTAACCTGGTTCCCTGGCCTACCTGACTGCCTTCGCTGGAGACCCAGCCCCCAAGCTGCAAGTGAAGAGAGAGATCTGAAAGGATGCCATCAATGTCTCCCACCGCAGTACCCCACTTGCAGTACCCCCCACCGCAGTACCACCCTGCCCCCGACAACGGTACTGCCCACCTCAGTACCTCCACTGCAGTACCCCCCCACCGCAGTACCCCCCACCATAATACCACCTGACCCCTGACAACGGTACTGCCCACCTCAGTACCTCCCAGCGGTACCTCCCACAGCAGTATCTCCCAGGTACCACCGCAGTACCTCCAACCCCGGTACCTCCCACCGCAGTACCCCCCACAGCAGTACCTTCCAGGTACCTTCCAGGTCCAGGGCTATGGAGTATCACTCCACTGGGAGCCATACTGGTGTCTCCAATCAAGTCAAATATGCTTCTTTGCTTCCTTCCATCTATGGAACTTACAGAGCCCCCGGGATGCTTGCACCCCAACTTCCCCTGTTCAACGTGAATTCGGAGGTGCAGTACAAACCTCCCAAAGCCCCCCAGTTGGCTCCTGTATCTCCATTCTTCTGGCCCTTGCTTTTCTCCCATCTGCTTAGCAGCTTTCGAAACATCACCTCTCTCTCTCTCTCTCTCTCTCTCTCTCTCTCTCTCTCTCTCTCTTCCTCTCCCTCTCTCTGTCTCTGACTCCTTACTCACTTGTGTTAATGTCTTCTTTTTAATGTACCACCATTTAATATACCAAGTCCCTATTTCAACCCAGAATTCTTTATAGCAACTTAAATGTCAAGAGATGCATAAAGAAAACTGGTCTGATTCATCCCTCTTCTTCACCGCCTGCTAATAATGTCTACTGCCCACCGTGTGCCACCTATGGCCACCACCGTAAAAGGCACTTTGTGCATGGGTCACCACTTGTCAGTGCTGGCCTTGGTGCCAAGAGGTGGAAAATGCTACACTCTGCTTCATGGATGATGAGTCTGAAGACCAGAGTGGTGAGGCGTTTTCCCAGAATGTGGCAGCTAGTCAGCATCCTAGCTGGCTGCCGGCCTTGAAATGATACTTTCTTTCACACAGTGGTGACTGTGCCACCGTGGAGACCTTCTAAACACTGCAGTCTTCAGAGGAAGGCTGAGTGGGTGAGCGCCACGTGGGATGTGTAGGCCCTGCCAACCTGGTATCAAGACAAAGCCACAGATTTCTTTATGGTTATTGTAAGTGGCCCTGGAAGGAGCTGCCCACCCTCTGTGCTCAGAGCTGTCCATTGTGAAGAGTAAAGTCAATGAGGAGTCACAGAGCCCTTGTGCATTGAGGGCACTCATAGCTCACCCTCTCATCCAAAGTGTATCAGCTAGCTACTCTTCAACATGCTGCAAAACAAAATGGCCCACCCCCTCAGTTGCTTAAACCAAAAGTCATGTATTCATGCTCTCCGGCCCACAGGCTATGAACATAACTCTGCTCATTGTGACTTAACTTGCTGGGTCAGGTCTGGATCCCCCTCCTGTCTGTTCCACATATACCTTGTAGATCTGGGACCAGGTAACCACTAGGGATGTTCTCCCTGTGGTGCAGATGGACAGAAAAGTAACTTCTTTTTAAAATATTTTTATGGCTTATTTAACTTTTTATTTTATGTGCATTGGTGTGAAGGTGTCAGATTCCCTGCAACTGGATCTTCAGACAGTTGTGAGCATGTGGGTGCTGGGAATTGAACCCAGATCCTCTGGAAGAGCGGTCAGTGCTCTTAACCACTGAGCCATCTCTCCAGCCCCAGAAAAGTAACTTCTTAAGCATCTATTGCAACAAAATACCTGCAAGCAAGCAGTGTGTGAGGCACAGAAGTTTATTTGGCTCTATATTCTAGAGGCTGGGGAGGCCAAGGACATAATGATGGCATGAGCCATCTGGAGAAGCTTGTGCACCAATCATAATAGAACAGAGTCACCACAGGAAGAACCAGTGGGTCTCTTCTCAGAAGGCCACAATGGCATCATGGGACTCCACCCTCATGACCTCAGTTAACTGCACCTAATCCCCCAAGCTCCACCTCCAATGCAAATGTGACTAAGTTTCTAACACTGAAAACTGGGGAACACATTCAAATTCCAGCATTTGAAGGCTTAAGTTTGGAACTGGTGCCATGGCAGAAGTTGGGTCTTCAGGATACACCACAGCTGAGCGTGTCTATGTTGAGCCCACATACTCACGGGCATCCCGACCAGTGATGGGAATGCTGGGGACAGAGTCCAGTCACAGACATCCAAGGTAGGACTCTCCTAGCAGTCTGGCTTCTGAGCAGCCCTTGTCTGTCCAGACCTTCTCTTTGCTGTGGCATGGATCAGGGATTCCCACGCCCTTCCTTCCCTCTCCCTGAACAGGTGGCCCACGACACTGCTGTCCACTGTCCCGCCAGTTCCTGCCCCACCTCTAGTCTTCTGTCAGAAGCCATCACTGTGTCTTGCTGTGACAAAATGCCTGGCATAAACACTTTAAAGGGGAAACGTTTGTTTGGGCTCATGGTCCCAGTCCACGGTCAGCTGGCGCCATTGCTTTGGGCCCGCAGATCATCATGGCAGAAGGGTATGGTGTGTGTACAGAGAGCAGGGGAAGACTGATCACTTCATGGCGGCCAAGAAGCAAAAAGATAGGAAGGAAGGGTCTAGGGACAAGCTATGTCACACCCTCACCATACTTTCTCCCCCTGGGTCCTCATGAGAGCCCACTCAGCCATGAATTTGTCAACAGATGAACACATGGGTGAAGCCAGTCCTGTGCCATTAGTTGAGGACCAAGCCTTCAACACACAAACCCCTTTGGGGGGCACTCCTTATCTAAGCCATGACACCTCCTGCGTTCCAAAGAATCATGTCCATTTAAACTACCCCAGAGTCCCTGAAGTCTCCTTAGTTCCAACATTTCTCAAAAGCCCAAGGTCTTCCTTGAGACTCAAGATAAACTCTTGGCCATCAAGTCTCTGTATGCCTGGGTTGGTAAGCATGAAGAGTCGAATCCTGGGAAACAACTTCCTAAGTGACCCTGGGCAGACTAAGTGCCGTGCATTTGCCTCAATACAAGGACTTTTGCATGAGCTCACACAGCTATGCTCCTCAGACATAACCTCCCCTCCCATCCCACCCTCACCTCACCCCACCCCCTCCACATGCTAACAGGCCAACCTGACCTAAATAACCATGGTGGGTACTGTCTGCCCACCTGACATACTTTCAGGGCAGCTTTAAGGCCAACTGCACAATTTTCAGATCTTTCTGGTCTGCTTTTTAGTCCCTATTTTCTCAGTAGCTGTGACTGAAAGCAGCCAGCAAAGCCCATACTACCGTCTGAATGCTGTGCTACCTTGACGTTTTCTCTTAAGACTTTTTAGTCCATCATCTTGACATTCAACTTCCCACTGAGTCTTAACACATGGGCAATATACAGGAAAATTCTTTGCCAGTATATACAACCAGCGACCTCAACTCAGATTCTTGTCGGAGTCCTTGTTCCCACCTGAATTGTCTTGAAAAACATTCCCTGTCCATACTCTGAGCTTCGGAGCTTCTGCCAGAATCACCATGAAGCTCTGCCTGAAACGCTCTGCCACACAAGTGATGATAACTGTTAATGGTCAGCCCAACATGATCTAGAATCAGCTAGAAAGAGCATCTCAGTGAGGGGTTATTTAGATCAGGTTGGCCTGTGAGCATGAGGTGGGGGTGGGGATGAGGAGGGGGTAGGGTGGGGGTGGGGTGGGGTGGGGAGTCATGTCTGAAGGGTTGTTTTGATTTTGTTAATTAAGGTGGGAAAAACTGTTCACCCTGGGTGGTACCACTCCCTAGGCAGGGGATCCTGGAGTATGTGAGTGGAGAAGGTGAGCTGAGACCACCGTGCATGCATTATCCCACTGTTCCCTGCTCCTGACTATGGATGTGATGCGGCCTGCTCCTTCAAGCTCTTGCTGATGTACTTCCTGGCAAGGATGGACTGTAACCCGGAAGTGTGAGCCTAACAAATTCTTTCCCAGTTAAGCTGCTTTTGTCGGAGTTTTCATCACAGCCATGGGAAATGAAACTGTGACACCACCCCTCCAAGCTCCTCTCACAGACTGTCTCCAAGGGATCTCTGACACAGTGTCAGGAACAGTCACAGCCATGACCTCTGACCCCACCTCCCCATACCAATATGTAGTTACTTGTTTTGTGTTTCTATAACAAAATGCCTGACATAAATAACTTGAAGGAGGAAGGGTTCCTTTGGGCTCAGCCTCAGAAGTGTCTATCCACAGTCAGCTAGACCCGCCATGTTTAGACCATGGTCAAATAGAAGTATCTTGGGAGAGGAGAGACTGAAACAGAGTTGGGGAGAAGATCTATTTTCCAAAGTCATGGCCTCAGGACCCACTTCCTCTTTGTAGCCAATCTGTAACAGAAGCTGAGGACCAGCCCCCAAAACGTATCCATACCAAGCACAAAACCTGCTAATTTAGAAACACTTGAAGGTATGACTAAGTGAAGCTCTTGACTTTGTCCCCACGTAACCCCACGTACCTTCCTGTTACTATCTACTTCCTGGCTACATGCTGTGAGCATCTCTGCTCCACACGTCAGGCCCCAAGCAATGGAGCCAGACAAGGGCTGAGCCCTCGGAAATCACAAGCAAAAGCAACACCATCCATTGGTCCTTCCTTTAAGCTGTTTCCTCGGGAATTTGTAGCAGAGATGAGAAACTAGACACAAAGTTGCTGCCCGAGAAGTGGGTTGCACTGTAGCGACCTGACTGTGTGCTTTCAGAAATTGTGGGAGATGTTCTGCAGAAGGAAGAATTCAGAGAGTTTGGAAGTGTGGGCTGAGAGACCCGGGGTTCATATTGCAGAGCTTGGGTGGTGACTCTGTCAGAAGACTAGAACACCAACAAACCAGGAAGTCCCACCCTCTGAGTTCCGTCAACATAGCCAGGGTTATAGTCAGCTGTCCCAGACTTTAGAACATATCTAATCCTGTGTTGTCTACACTCAGGGATTATGCCACCCTCTACTCAGGGCTTAGCCAGAACTGGGTATCACAGGACACCTGGAAGGAAGAACATTAGGGGTCCCAGCAGAAAAGTTTTCTGAAGCCCCCAAGTCTCAGACACACACCACTCTGCAGCATTAGAAGGATGCTGGACAGCATCTTTAGAAGCTGCCGTTCCTACAGAGCACTGGACTTGACCCAAAAGAAACCATGACACCTGTATCAGGGACTGGCTATCTGATGGTCAGTAGCCAGAATCTACAGATGGACAGAGCAGTGGGGGATGCCCACTTCTGCCTCATCAACCCTGGAGCAAGCACCTTTCCTTGCTTGTAAGGGCAGCTTATGGTGTGAGGCCAAGGGTTCTGGCTGGCCTCCCATGCGGACACCTGCTGGAAATGCTGAGCCTGCCTCTGTACACAGATGGAAGCTGAGCAGACATCTGGTCACTGTTCTCATATCTGACTACACATCCTCATCCACAATGTGGACCCCTGCAGCAGAGACAGGAAGAGGCCTGGGGCCTGGGCCTTGCTTCAGAGACATCAGCCAAGTGACAGAGAGAGCCCATGAGGCAGGACGAAGAGAAAGCTGAGTGTGAGCCAGCCAGGGTGCTCTGAGAAACAAGCACTTCAATGCCCCCCAAATGCCTCTTGTGACCATCTTGATGGCTGTGGAGGCCCCATTCCATCATACTGTGTACCCCCAAAAGTCAGCTGCCACCTCGCCTTTGTTGTCAAGTCACAGTCACAGGTTCCTTTCAGCCCCCTATCATCCCTCTAATTCCAACAATCCACATCATGACACAATTAGCCATGGCCTGGGTGGTGCCATAAAAGACAGTTGGGAGTGACTGCCTTAACAAGCACCCAGTGCTAGGATGACCTCCCCTATAGGCAGAATCACAGAAGTGGCCAGGTTGAGCCTCTAGCCTGACATGGGGAACCCGAACATATCTCTGTGGCTTCCTGTGAGAACTCCCCACGGCCTGTTGGGCCAACCAGGCTCAGTGTCACTGTGTGTCTATGAGACATGATTCCCTTTGGGTCACCGTGGCCAGCATCAGCTGAGGAGTACATTTGTCTCTTGTCACACAAGGCTTTCCAAAGACAATGGAGCTTTCACTGTGTGCTTCCCACAGGATTTGTGGGATATCTCCCATGTTCCAGGCAGTGAGCCAGTATAGGGACACAGCGTGAGTAACAGGGACATGGCTGCAGCCCTTGGGGAGCCAACAGACTGATGGGGTGAACAGCTTCAGTGACAGGTTACAAGAGCATGCAGGATACCAGACACTGCGAGGACCACATCCATTAGCAGAAGCAGCCTTGGATGTCTATCAGTAACACAGACTGAAGCAATGGCTTCAAGTCAAGGGGGTGGCACACGTGCACACATACAATCAAGCTCTTAGCTGGGAAGACTAGCCGGCAAGGCTGCTGCTGCCCTATATCGGATGCAGGCAGGACAAAGGAAGCTAAACACTATCACCGTGCAGCCAGGTGAGGTCGGAGGTCCCACCTGGGAACTGTGTCCCTGATAACCTTTACTCTGACTGAAGCCTGAACTCTGTCTGCAGCAGCTGTTTGTCACCAGGCTGGTGGGACAGTCTGTCCCAACCCATAATTCTTGGAGTCCAAGGTACCAGACAGCTTCTTGACAAACATTTCCATGGCAAAACTGCTTCTTGAAAACTGCAAACCCTACCCTCTTCTCGAAGTCTTCAGTGTCTATTACCCTCTCAAAGGCACTGATGTGCCCTGCAGTAAGGAATTTGCATGCTCCCCTCTATGCACGGCTCCCTCCAGTGCTCGTGGGCTCCTCTGAACATGTGTATTCCATGGTGGGTGGGGACAAGGCTACTTCCTACAGCAGAGGTAGGGCGGGGAGTCCATCACTGGCAGGATGCATCCTGGCTAGCGGTAATACAATAGCCTATGTTTAGAAGCAGCCAGCCCTTGTACATTTGGGGTGGTCATGTTGGTTATTAGCACCTGAGACAGATAAAGGTGGAGTTCAAAGCAGAAGGAGCCAGTGGGCAAAAGAGCCCTACAATGGAGCCCATGATAGTGTTCACCTCAGGGAATGTTAGGGGTATGAACTGAAGATCCTCAAAAGGGTCACACAATTGTGACTGACTGACTAAAATGTCAATGACTTTGGAGAGTTGGAGTGTCAGTTTGGTAGCCAAATTACCTTGAGTTATCTTTAGTCCCCTTAATAGCCTCTCATTGGCCACCTCTGTAATTATTGGATAAGTCCTTAACAGATCTCCTAGTTTCCACAAACCCAAAGCTAAGAAAAAGTACCAACATTTGATCAAACTGCCATCACATTGGAACAACTGAACCCTGCTCCCTGATCATGGTCACTCAGGTTTGACTCTACAATAAACCATCACTCACCCCTTTGAGGTAAGAGCTGTGTTGGTGTCCATGGGCATTCTGATGTCCATAGCCTCTAAGATCATGGTACCACTAATGACTAAGGACAGTGGGGACCACTCTCTATTGCTCATTGCCAGGCACGCAGTCAGCCCTGCAGAGGCCCTGAAGTCCCACACCTAGTTAGACACAAACAGCTATCTTCATGGTGGATCTAGTGAGCCCGCCAAGGGTCGGGGGTGGGCTGCCGCTGCATATGACTTCACTCCGACTTAGGAAGCCTGTGAGGGCAACCTTACCCTCAGGAATGTGTCAATGGGCAACTCCATACTGCTGGTCAGCAGGAGCTAAGGGGCAAAGACAGGGAGGGGAAGGCTGCATGGAGGGTGGGACTCATCCTGGGCAGGGATCCCAATGCCTTTGGTATGGTTTGGAGGTTCCAGGAGGCAGAGGTAGATGCCTAGCTAAGTCAGCCTGACACAGAAGCGAGCAGGCCATGCTGGTGGGCCCTGCACTCTGCTCACATCCTGCCAGCCATGCCCCAAGACAGAAACCACAAGACCGTTCTGATTGTGGCTGTATATCTAGCCTGTCGCTTCCCTCGGGGCACTAAGCCAGATCCCTAAAATGAGATGAGCGGAGGAGAAACAACTCAGAGCTGAACTTCCAGGCCCAGAGAAGAGGGTTGCTCCAATGAAATACCCCCATGAAAGCAGTTCCAGGAAGGAAGAATTTGCTCTGGACCACAATTTGAGGGGACAGTCAATGACAACAGGAAAAAGTCCCAACAGGGAAGTTAGGCAGCAGGTCACACTGCATCCACAGTCAAGAGGCAGAGATGGATGGATGCTTGGGCTCAACTTTCTCCCTTTATTCAGTTCAGGAACACAGCCCAGGGAATGATATCACCCATAGTGGGCAGATCTTCCCACCTAATCAAGTAAGGAGGGAAGGATTGTTAGGGGAGCAGGCCTGGACATCACAGAAATACCTGCCCGGGGGACGATGCTCACCCAGCCTGTGAGGTCTCCTGAGGTGGCCCTTCCAAGGTAGGAGACTCTTAAGCTGTCACCTCCCCTCACAGTCTGTGACTTCCAAGAAATGGTTTCGTCTCTTCAGAGGTAGTGTTATAGCCTCATACATGTGCCCTGAGCAGAGGCGGACGTCAGCAAAACCACTGCTTGGTGGCTGCAACAGAGCACCAGGCGGGTCTGGGATCCCCCTGAGTTGCTGGGGGATCATACACAAAGGGGACTCAAACTGAACGTGTCCCCAGGAAGGAAAACGGGAAGCATGATCCCAGCGTAGCGGGGTGAACAGTTGGCACTTGCATCTCTCCAGTCACAGTCAGCCTTCCACACTGGGGGCCGGGGCGGGGAGTACAGAAGGAAAGCCATTCGGAGGCACTGACCTTGAGCTCCTAGTGTCTTGAACTGTGAGAACAGCACTTCTGCTCTTTCTCAGTCACCCAGTCCATGGTGTTCTGTAAGAGCTGCCTGAACAGGACCGAGAGAGTGTGTCTTAGTTGCTTTTTTTTTTTTATCGCTGTGATAAGACACCATGACCAAGGCATGCATTTCTTATAAAGGAAAGCATTTAATTCGAGGCTCACAGTTCCAGAGTCTATGACCATCACGGCAGTGAGCATGATAGCTGGGAAGCAGGAAGTAGGAAACACTACCAAGAAGCCAGAGGAAACGTGGTGGATGTATCCTCAGCATTTCATATGGTGGTTTTATGAAATGCACATGGGAAAGCTTCTCAAATTGCACCATAACTAAAGCCACTTTGAAAACTGCAACAGGAGGCGATTAGTCCCCATCAGACAATGTGGAACTATGACTGGAATGCCGCAGGCCTGATCTTGGTGAGGTTGTGCTAAGAGGAACGGGAAGTCTGGGCCAAGGGAGCAAGGCTGGGGTGGCAAGGGAAAGTGCTGGAGGGCTAGGGTCAGAGGGTGCCAGTCACTCAGATAGGTCAACTTGCAAGACTCCCTCCCTGGGTAGAACTGACTCCTTGAGGCCCTGGCCAGCGGGGAAATGAACCATGTGTTTCTGGGGCTATCCTGAGGTTCTTCCCACCACCACCTCTGGGCAGCATCCCATTGTCCTTCTCTACCGCTCAGAGAGAAGGCAGGAAGCACCACTGTGCCCACACTTGAGTCCTGAGTGCTCTCCGAGCCTGGCTCTTGACCTCAGAGAGCACCGTGGTGGTGAGGGAAGGCTGGCATGGTGTGAATGGCAGCCGAATGAGGATGCTGATAGGGAAGAGCAGAGGCCCCAGTAGAACCTGCTGAGCAAGGATCTGGATGGCAGAACTGTCCTGGCAGCTCTCACAGACATCACATGAGTCTAAGCCACAGCCGGCAATTCCTGGCATGGTGAAAAGTGCTCCCTCTAACAGCCAAGGTGACTACTGGCCTTGGTTCCCTCCCCAGAAGTCGTGGGTAGAAAATTAGATGGCCCCAAATTCCTCTGGCTTGCGACCATGATGAACTCACTGCCTGAGCCCTGAGTGTCCACTGAACCAAGCTCCAGAGCTGGCTCTCCTAATCAGGAATGGAAGTTGCCAGAAAACATTGAGTCAAGGTACATAATTGAGTTAACAAGAAAGGACCCTGGACACTGGAGACTCCGTCAACTCAAGTTCATGAGGTCTTTCCTTATTTCAGATGAATACAGAGCCTTCCAACAGTTCTGGTGCCAGCATGGCCCCTTGCATGAGGCTGGCCCAACTCGCTGAAAAGGGACTCAGTATAGAGCCCAGACTTTGCTTCATGTCCAGTATCTCAAGGCTGTGTGTCCTGGGAAGTTTGAGAGTCCGTTCCAAGACTGTATCCCATCTGAACGTTTTCCGCTGCTCCTGGTCCTGTCTCCCACACTGCAAAGCCAGCGTTGTAAATACCAGCAAAGCTGCCGGTTTTCACCGCTCACCTTCCCCCAGTCACAGCAGAGTGTACCTACAGCCCGGCCCAGTCGCTCTGCCGGGTGCGCTTCCTCGCAGCATATATTACAGTCAAAAGCTATTAAAGATTTAGCATAACACAGACGCGATGTGCCTCTCCAGGGGCCAGCTCGGAAGCAGCATCTTAAATAAAACCATCGTATATCTCTCGCCCTGACAACAAGACAGGTGGCGCGGGCTGAGATCGATCCCTCCACCTGCCTAGATGGGTTCCGTGTTCTTCCCTCACAAGATGTCAGGCTGCTGAGCGGCATCGCCCAGGCTCCTGACATTGTCTCAGAAGGATCCCTCGCGACTGTTGCAAATAGGAAGCACAAAATAAATACAGCCAGTGTTTGCAGCCTGTGCTGGCACTGGCACCTGCTGGCTCACACCTTCTGTGGGAGGGCTCCTGGCAGCTGTGTGATACAGGAAAAGCAAGCTGTCTAGCCATGTCCCATGCTGAGTCCGGTCACTTCCCAGGACCTGAAGTGCAAGGTGTAGCTAAAAAGTCTTTGCAAAGTAGATTTCAGGGTGAATTCTAATGCCATTGCACCATCCAGCTGTACTCCAGGTCCATTGAGCACCAATGAACACACACGGATGATGGGTCAAAATAATGTCTCCTGGGGCACATGCCAACCCCCTGGATATGTATGTGGCCTGCTACAATGGAGACCGCATGCTGGGGGCGCCATCTCAGCTTGTCACACCAGCCCTTAGGCTCTGCCAGCCGTCACCAGGAAAGGCCAGATTCCTTGCCTGCAGGGGGAGGATCAACCTCCAGATGCGCTCTAGGCAGACTCTGGTCCCTGCATCCAGTGGACATCCCCTTACCTCTGCTTCTCTCTTGCTGGGAAGAAGACCGGTTCCCCGGCTGGTCAGTCTTCAGGAGATTCCCCCTCCATGCTGGTTCTTTCATGCTCTATGGGACTTAACAGAAGCCGAGTGTCTCTTTCCTATACCTTACACCAACCTAGGCAGTCAGCCAGGAGTGAATAGTGACAGCTCACACAGGCAGCACAGGAAAGTGACCAGCAGTGTAGACATTGGTCACAGCACAGAGCTTCTGTGCCAACTTTCAAACTTTGTCCTGACTTTCACTCAGCGCCCTCACTATATGCACTTGCATCCTTAAAGCCTCAAGTGTTAGAGAAGCAGGCCAGTCATGTGGTTCAAGCAGGGGCGGTGGCTCCCTCTGGGCTGAAGCTGTGGCTGTGATGGTGGCTTGGGTTTAGTCGCAGCCCAGGCTGTTCTAATCACGGCAGATGGTTTTCAAGCCAAAGCTTGCCAGCCCAGCCTGGGCATTTCCACCCAGGATAGGGTGCAGTGATTGGTCTGTGGATTCACAGCCTCACACAGGGAACTAACTCACGGCTTCAGAAACTGAGGAAACCATGCTGAGGTTCACGGTGCTACCACTACCCAATGTGGACAGCAGTTTGTACCACTTCTGGAGGGCCCCTCCCTGTGCCCACAACATCCATCAAGATGATCAGATTTCACCGTGGCTCCCATGGCACCAGGTCACACATAGGATCAGAGGTTTGCTCTCAATACAGAGAGATACTGTGCCATAGTGTCCTGGCACAGTTCTAGCTACCACAAGCCCCACCCCACTCCCCCCAGAGCTCACATCACCATGGTAGGTCAAACAGCATCACCAAGAATATGAATATTGGTCGATCAGACAAAGTCATGTTGAAGAAAGCAAGAGGTGCCAGGAGAGAGAACACCGAGGACATGGAAGGGTCAGGAGGCACATGGGACAATAGGGAGATGGGAAGAACTGGGCTCCTCCGCTCCAGAAAGCTCTGTCTGCTGCTCATTAGGAGAATCAGGCCAGCTTCCCAGCCTAGGAACGGTACCCAGTGCCCACATGTCCACTCTGCATCCGGCACTCGGAGATCTGAAGTCAGAGTACACAAACAGTGTAGAGCTGTGGTCCCCTCTCAGAGAGAAGTCTCCGTGAGTGGCTGCGTGTGTGAGCTTCTGAAGACAGAGGCCCTAGCTCAAGGCCAGTGTTCTCCAACAGACTCTGTGCCCTCCATGAAAACAAGTCTGGCAGTGGTCCTGAGTCCCCTCTTCATGGCCCACCCCATTCCAGTGCCAGGCTAGCAAAACGGCAAGTCTGAAACAGGAGCGCAAGGCCCAGGTGTCTCAGCCAGCTGCCCTGCTGGGCAGAAGACCTGCCTCTCACTAGCTGCTCTCAGAACAGAGGGGCCCTTCTGCACACACATATAGGTTCATGTATGTGCACATGCACACATCCATGTACACCCACGGTTTTACACACTCACTCGCAATGAGCTAATCTATGCAGGGAGCACAGAGGTCTCTGGTCAGGACAGAGGCCTGCTCCTTCATGATGCTTGCAGAGATTTGTCTGTGCGTTCAGCTCCAACTGCACTGGCTCCTGGGAGGAAGCTCTCGTAGTGAGGACACACACCCGCAGCTTAGGAACTCGCATGATCCAGGAATAAGGAGGACCACAGAGTGGTATTTGTTGCCCCAGGAAACAAATCCATGTGCATTTGAACACCTGCTGTGGTACAGCCACTGAAGTCTGAAGTCAGAGGCCCTGCCCACCACGTGAGGGCACGAAGGCGCAGATGCTCCAAAGTGGGCCAGGCAGGAAGCCTGTGGGAGTCAGGACTTGCCATTGCACAAGCAGATGAAAAAGGAGCCATGTTGGCAAAGCAGAGCCCAGTATGTGGGCAAAAAGCCATGGCCATTCCAGAGGTTCTGAGAGGTAGACAGGGCCCTGCCATTCCATGTAAACCAGGCACAGTTTCATAGACACGTGTGTCCATTTGAAGAGAGGTGCCATACAGTATCCTGGGACAGACAGAAAAAAATCATTCCAGACCACATTTCAAGAGAAATCCCAAATTAGAAAAATCAATAAATTGATAATTAAATCCTCCTTGGATATAGCAAGATGAACAGCTCATTGAAACCTGCAAGTCAACAGACAGAGAAGTTCCTGAAAAAAGCTTCTGAAGATGGCACAGAGTGGCTGGGCCCTCACACTGGCAGTTCCTGTGCCTGCTCTGAAGATGGCACAGAGTGGCTGGGCCCTCACACTGGCAGTTTGCCTGTGCCTGCTCTGAACAGAGCACACCCTCCAGGCATCCTGACTGGCGAAGCCCAAAGCGTGAGTTTTATTCCTGAAAGATGGTTGCTAGGCCCAGAAGTCAACACACATGACGAAAGGTCCTTCACACCAAGTCCAAACACTGGTAGTGTCCAGGGTACAGAGAAATAAACCTGGAGGCAGATAGGCGGGAAGCTGGTGCAACCACGGTAGCACAGAGGGCAGTGAGGGGCCAGTGTCTCCACCTCCGGGTCCTGCTGCAGCTGCAGGGAGAGTGGAAGGAAGAGTCAGTGAGCAGGAAACAGGAGGGTGAGGCCCACACTTTTCCTCCTTGGAAGGGATTTTAACAGGAGGGCGGAGCACTTCCTGCACCCTACCACCCTGCACCCTAAAACCACTGAAGCTGCTCTCCATGGAATCCTGTGTCTTCAGCTCCACTGCCATCCCTGAGAGGATCAGGGTCTCTGCCTTTCAAGCCTGGCCCTGCCCAAGCTCACTCCTCTGTGAGAGTTGCCTGCAATTCTGCAGCTCAAGAGCAGCTGGGACACTGTGCTACTGCAGCTGGGGTGAGTTAGCGGGTGCAGACCGGGACAGTTGTGAGCTGGTGGGTGCAGACTGGGACAGATGGGTGCAGATGTCAGTGGGTGCACATGGGTGCAGAGCTGGTGGATGTACACAGGTGCAGATGTGTGAGTGAATGGATACTTAAGTGATTTCGTGAGTACATGTGTGTGCACGTGGGAGTTAGCAGGTGCATATGTCCACATGTTTGAGTCATTGAGAGCATATGTGTACACATGTGAGCCTATGACCATATTCATGTACACATGTCAGCTTTGGAATGCACATGTACACAGGTATGAGTTGATGGGTGCACATTTTTGCACATGTAAGTTATTGGTTCATATGTATCCATGTGTGAGTGATAGGTACTTTTGTGGGTTTGTGGGCACACATGTGTGCACACCTGAATTGGTGGGTACATGCCTCTGAGTATGTACACATAGGCACACAGTGATGAGCATGTATTGTATGTTTATGTGGTGCGTACACATGTATGTTGGTGCGAACATGTATGTGCATGCATGTAGAGGTCAGGCAGAACTTCATGTGTCTCCCTCTACCACTCTCAGTCTTGTTGCCTTCAGACAGGGTCTCTCACTGATCTGAAAAGTGGCTGTTTTAGGTAGCTGCCCAGCTGGCAAGCTCTTGGGGATCTTCCTGTTTTTGTCTACTAAAGCTGGGGTTACACACACATACAGCCACACCCAACTTATTATATGGGTGCTGAGGATTTGAACCCAGAATCTTGTGCTAGAAAACCAACAGTTCTCACCCACTAAGCCATCTCCTCAATTCCCACACAATTGTTTTCATCAAATGTTTTTCTCATACTCACAACGTAGAGGCAAACACCAACCCATGCATCCTTTTCCAATGTGTATTTCATATAAACAGAGTATTTGTTAGCATTAGCAGCTGTCTTAGTTAGGGTCACTATTGCTGTGATGAAACACCATGACCAAAAGCAATTTAGGGAGGAAAGGGTTTGTTTGGCTTACACTTCCACATTGTGTGTCCATCACTGAAGGAAGTCAGGGCAGGAGCTCAAATAGAGCTGGATCCTGGAAGCGGGAGCTGATGGAGAGTATATGGAGGATGATGTTTACTGGTTTGCTCCTCACAGCTTTCTCAGCCTGCTTTCTTACACAACCCAGGACCACCCACCAGGGCTAGCACCACCCATAATTTGCTAGGTCCTTCTCCATGGGTAACTAATTAAGAAAATGCCCTCTAGGTTAGTCTAAAGTTATTTTCTCAACTGAGGTTTCTTCCTCTCAGATGACTATAGCATGTGTCAAGTTGACATAAAGCTAGCCAGAACACTGACAAAATAAAACCCACAAAAAAATATTAAACTTTTGAAGAAAAGTCACTTCAATCTGCCTTCTCATTATAAGTTTCTGAAAGTTGAATCGCTACTGGAAATGATACTGTGTTTTTCAGGATCCCTTTAGCACCAGATGGCTGGTCATCTTATCTTTTCACTGAAGCATTAGGGCCACCATATCCTAGATCCCAGAGTATATCTCAGTGTTTTCTATGTGTGTGGAGGTAGGGGGTGGGGAACGACACACAATGTCATGGAAGCAGTGCCAGGCCCAGGGCAGGTGCCTGAATGCTGGGTCTGATGGTCTGTGGTGCATGCACACATGACAACATATTCATGAGAGTACTTGTGTGCTATGAGGGTGTGACTGGATACATTGTGGGCTGTGCATGTGTGTGTGTACCTGGTGTATATACAAAGTGTAGGTGGAATATGAGTGTGCTTGAGTTACACTGTGGGCTGTGTACATGCATAGTGTACGTATCTGGGGTCCATAGTGTGGGTGACTTGTGCGTGTTCCTAGGTGCATGTATACAGAGTATGTACATGTAAAAGTGATTTTGCGTATGGCGTTGTATATATGTGGAGATACTGTGGGATGAACATGTGTGAGCTTAGGGGAATGCAAGTGCAGACAAAAAGGTGTGGTGAACTATCTAAATACAGTCACTTGTCCTTAGGCCAGCTTGTCCCCCAATGTGTCCGGCCAATTACTATTTGTGTATTATTCCACTGGAAGCCACCACTGAGCACATCTGCCTTGCTGAGCCTTTAGTGGGACACTGAGCCCTGAAGACCCCAACCTTTCCAAAGTCAGGAAAGCCAGTTTCAGGGTGACTGAGGCTCCTCCCTCCCCTCCAGGGGCAGCAGCCCAGCTGAGCGCACTTCACCTCCGGAGGCTGCTATGCTCTCTGTTTGCCTTGCTTCTCAGCTTTTGGTAGTAGTTATTAATGTTTTTCATTTCCCCAAAAATTACAGCTGTGGTGACGTTAATAGAGCTAATTGTTACTGTTCCGCAGCTGGAGCGTCAATTTAGCACCTGCTAAGAAAGACACAGAAGCTGAGGTTTGGGGAGAATGACCCGATTACCAGTGTTATCATGTCATTCTCTGGCAAGGGGGAATTACCCAGGCAGAGCAGGGGGTAGTAGCTGAGAGTCACACAGTGGTGCCTTCGTGATGCCAATGTGAGGCTGTCTGCTGTGCGCACCGGAGGACAGGTCTGTCCACCACTTAGCATTTTCTTTAAAATTTCTGATCAGACACGGGCTGAAGACAGAAAACTAGTCAGGCCCTAGAGATATAAGTCTGTCTGACTGTGCCTGGCCCAAGGCCGGGGTGGAGAACAGGGGCAACACAGGGCAAGGCTGGGGTGCTGTAGAGGCCCTGTCTTCACAGCAGAAGCCTCCGGTTTGCAGGAGCCAGCTCACATCATAGGACAGGTGTGAGTTGAAGGGGCTTCACTCTCATACACCAGCTAGATCCTGTGAAGTGTAGAGAGCTGAGGGAGAAGCCAGGCACGATGGGACAAGGGGTCCTCTCTGGGCCTCAGTGCGCATGCCTGTAAAATGGAAACAAAAGTCTCCATTTGGCAAGTTGGTAGTGAGGACTGTTCTTGCTGGTACAGTGTTTTTTGTCAGACCGCATTGTGATCAATTTGCATACGTTAACTTATTTAACGAGGTAGTGTTTGGCTAAGCTTAGTAAATTTGAAATTGTATTCACAATTAATGTGATTAACAGCTCTCAGAGGCTTGATGGAGGAGCACAAGAAATCACATTACATTCTTCAGCAGGGGTGCAGTCTACAGTGTAGATGCATTCTCTTGACTACACTCTACAGTGTAGATGCATTCTCTTGACTGCACTCTACAGTGTGAGTGCATTCTGTGGCATGAGTGCCTTCTCATGGGTGCACTCCGCAGTGTGGGTGCCTTCTCATGGGTGCACTCTGCAGTGTGGCTGCCTTCTCATGGGTGCACTCCGCAGTGTGGGAACATTCTCATGGGTGCACTCCGCAGTGTGGGTGCATTCTCATGGGTGTACTCCGCAGTGTGGGGACATTCTGCAGTATGAGTGAGTGCTCAGGTCTGGCATAGGGATGTCTCCAACCATGCCATGGTACTCACACCCCAGAGTCTGAGAAGACCTCCAGCCTCTCATTGCTCCCTTACAGCCATCCCGCAGTCACAGAAGCCCCCTCTCACCCACAGTCTCCCCACTGTCTCCTGCTCTTCTCCTGAGAGACTCAGGAGCTCAGCTGGGGACCAGGAAGGCAGCCGAATCCCATGAGTGGCTTGGGCCTGCCAGTTTATCCCTTGCCTAGAAATCAGTGGTTGGCAACCTGCTGCAGTGTGTACAGCCCTTCCATGAGTCAGCCAAGCTCAT
The DNA here is from genome assembly GCA_004026605.1 of Ondatra zibethicus. Taxonomy (NCBI): domain Eukaryota; kingdom Metazoa; phylum Chordata; class Mammalia; order Rodentia; family Cricetidae; genus Ondatra; species Ondatra zibethicus. The sequence goes on from PVIU01004208.1 coordinate 72,370, forward strand.
TGCCCTCCATCCTGTCCTTCCCTCTAATTCTTGCCGCCAGCAACAAACTCAGAACCCTGAATGCACAGGGAGACAAACATGTGCACCCTGATCCTCTGCCTCTCCTAGCCAGATGCACCAGCCCCTTTGTGAGATCCCTCTAATACTGGACAGGGTGAGGAATATTCACCATACCTCATCACGAAGCAGGAAGACCTGTAAAAGGAGAGGAAATGGGAGAGAAAACAGCTCCAGACATAGCTGACCTCTCAAATAAAACCATGGGGCACACAGGCCAAGGACCTACCAGCTCTGAGGGAGGCCAGCTCCTGCCTCAGGTTTCTAGAGGGAAGCTGTGTGTCCTCCGGGGCTCACCGAGTTCAGGAAATCCCTGGTGGTGATTGTGGCCATCCATCCTCCCATGATGGGATGTACATCACACTGGCCTAGAGTGGCTTCCCAGAGTTGGACAGGGCCTGGCAGGAGGGTGGTCTGTCTTGGGGGGACATAGGGTGACAGATTATGGTGAGGGGTCAGGAATCTCCTCAGGACAAACAAACAGAGCATAGGTGTCATGCACCACTCCCTGCTGAGGGGTCTGATGGGAATCCCCTGGCACTCTCATCATGGGAAATGACAGGGCAGTGTGAAAGCCACCCAGAGGTGGGAGGACATCCAGGAAAACGGGGACCCTCAACTTCCAGAACTGCACAGCAGCCACCAGCATTAGACTGTGAGGTAGACTCCGCCTCACAGCCCCACACACCTTCACACACACTCACACTCCTTCCATATCTTAGAAGCACAGTTAGGGGCATTGTGGGAGGCACAAGGATTGTATGGCTGGGTGGTGGGTGCCTCAATGGCTAAGGAAGGTGTGCTTCTGAGCACATATGTCTGGGATGGGTGTTGGAGGAGACTGATGGTAACACCTATGGTAACATTGTGGCTATACAGGACAAAAATGTAGACTTCTCTCTCCCTCTCTTCTTTTTTTCTCCCCAGTGTCTTCTCCCCCTCCTTCCTCCCTCACTATCTCCTCTTCTTCCCTCTCTATTATCTCTGCATCTCTCTCCTCTCCTTTCTTCTCCCCTCGTTTCTTTTCTCACCCCCTTCTCTTCCCTCCCTCTCTCCCATTCTTTCCCTCTCACTCACTCCCTCTCTCTCCACTCTTCCATTCTCCCCCTTCTCTCTGTCTACCCTTTCCCCCCGTCTCTCCTCCTCTTTTCTCTCTTCTCTTCTATCTCTTCTCCCTCAAACCTCTCTCCCTCCTCCACTTTGTCCCACCCCTCTCCTTGGACCCCAGAACTATGGGTCCTTGGCTTTCAGACTCTAGGACATGCACCAGTGGCCTCTCAAGGCTCTTGACCCTTCATCCATTGTCTGTGATGACACCATGAGATTTCTGGCCTTGGGTCTGATGTGGCTGACCTGTGCCAGTTCTTCTCCTGGTCTCCAGCTCCAGGCCACCGCTATGGGGCTACATAGCATCATAACTGTGCCAGTCACCTCTCAAATGAATTCCCTCCTACAAACAGAAGGACGTGGGGAGGGCAGAGATACTGGCATAGAGGTGGGCACAGATACAGACATGGATGAGTGTGGGTAGATAATGGTTCATGGGTGTAGACGATGTGGAGATGGAGATGGGGCATTCTCCTGGTCCGAGTCCCTGGAGAGCCTAACAGAGACAGCTTGATGCTGGACATTGCCAGAAGTCGCCATGAGGTCAAAGTCACAGCTCTTTCTGGTTATGATTCTCTCATACACACTGGCCTGGACCTCCCCAAGTCTGCCATGTCACCTCGGGTCTCACATGCAGGCATCATCAACATACACAGGGACCATGCCCTCCTGCTGTTCCATGTTAAAAACAAGAAGAATTGGAAGGGTATTGGTGAAAAAAAAAACAAAAAAACGAAACAAGGAAGCCAAACCTATTATGCTAGAAAACTTGAATTATTCTAATATTTGGGGATTTCCCTTAAGGGCGATGGTTCTTCTGACACAAAGGCTTGAGTTTTGTGGCCTCTTTGAAGACCTCTGCAGCTCCCTTTGTGGCCCTGTCTGCACTGCATCCCTACAGCAAGCCTTGCTGTGGTCTCCATCCCGTATACAGGCTTTCTATGCATGGCAGCTTTTAAAGGTATTTTAAAAGGTGAATGACAGAAGTCATGTTTTCAACGGATGTCCCAGTGTGCCAACTGCCAGCCCATTCTTCTGTCCCCTGCACAGTCAGAAAAGGTGGGGCACAGTGGGGACAGTGCTATGCAAGAGCAGCTGCATCTCTGACAGGGGCCCACAACTGTGGAAAATTCCCACAAGTCATATTCCCTCCCGACTGCCTGCACAAGAGCTCAAAGGTAGTGGCTTTGGGGTAAGGTTTGGGACAGTGACCCCTTAGAAGGCTCCTTGAAAGCTGCTGGAGAATTCCCTGGTGGAATTTTCTGAGGAAGAAAGTGGGTGAAATGCTGGGATGTGCTGCCAGCCGACACCTGGTTGTGTATTGGTTCTGGAGAGAGACAGATTCAGTTGGTTCTCTAAGGATGTGAGAGCCTGGCCCAGCAAGAATGTCCACTTTCAAGATGCAGAATGCCTCAAATTTGGAGGTTCTTGCTCTTATATCTTATAGCTTAGAGATTTTTTTTCAAGGTTCAAGATGGAACCCAGAACAGGTGTCCTGCCCCTGAGCTATGTCCCAAGAAATCCAGAATACAGGACCATGTGAACAGTGGGTCCCAGTAAGTATAGACACTTCCTGCAAGACCAGCATCCGCCACTGCCTGTGTGATCTTGAGTAGCCACTGGCTCTCTGCAGTGTGGACTACAGGTGCTTAGAAACTGCTCTAGCTGGAGAAGGATGGATCTGCCATTTCTGCCTTCCTGACTAAGCCAGATACAGCCAGGGGCCTGCAGCAGGGGTCCCAGTGCCCGGCAGCCACAGCCCACCAACCAACTGCCTGCAGCCTTCACCCAGCTCCAGGACCAGGTCATCCGACCTCAACAACAGTGTGATTCAGTTCTGAGGCTGGGACCCAGCACAGGGCTGTATCACTGCTAGGCCTCCTGCCCTGTCCAGCCACCATAGTGGTCACCTGACCCTTCCCCTCCCGATGCTTCTACTGATGTGGCAGTGAGCTGCGCGAATGCTGAGCCTTGCCGCTCCCTGCTCTCTACTCCAGCATCACCAACCCTCTGTGGGTAAGTCTGGGCACCCTTTCCTCAGGGCTAAGCTCTGGTGATTCATCAGCCCATGGCCCTACTCTATGGGGCTGTGAGGAAGCAGACAAGCTCTTCCTCCAAGAGCTACAGTTTGGGGAGAGTGGTAGAGTCTTTCTCATATGGGAGAAGGGCCATCACAGTGCCAGCTTGCCCTGTTCCCTGGAGCACTGTTCTTGTCCCCTCCCCCACCACTAGTCTAAACCAATCCATCTCAATGCATGCCTTTGAGTTGACATTAATGACATTAAGCTGGAGGAAGTGGCCGGTACACCACCTCTAGGTGTCTTCTGGCAGAGGTTGGTCTCCCCAGGTGTCTCTCGGGGTAGCATGAGTACAGCAATGAAAGACTGTCATTGACTTTGCAGAGGGCCGAAGGATGGCTGTATCTTCAACAGGAAAAGGCAAGATGGTGACTATGTTGCCTCTTGTAGACTCTTCCGGCAATCAGATATCTCGGTGTCTCGGCCAGTGAATAAGGATTTCTTGGGCTCCCTGTGGGCTGAGCACAGGGCCAGGAAAGTGCCAGGCTGAATGGAGAAGAGCCAGTTGCTAACATCAAGGGTCCCAGGTGGCGAGAAGCCACTCCCAAGTGCATAAGGACAAGAAGAGGTGTGCACCCAGTAGAGTTCTCTAGGCTTGCAGAATGGGAAAGACACCCTAAAAGTGTGGGTAAGTAAGTCCATTTTATGTAGCCAGCAAAGAACCTCAACTATGATCCTGTCCCACGGGCTGTGAGGTGTGGGAGTCCATCCCACCTCACACCTGCATCATGCCACTGGGACAACACAGGGCAGCCCCTCACCAAACTCGTGTTTATCTTCTGGATCTTCCCCTCCTCAGGCCACCAGAATTCAAGTCAACGGTCATGAGACTGCATGCAGCTGTTCATTCGCTCACTCACTCACTCCAAGGATGGTGATAACCAAAGCGGAGTGAGTCGAGTGACCTTCCTGAAGGGTTGGAGGGTCCAAACCGCAGCAGGTGTTAAGAGCTAAGCTAAGGCAGTTCTTCATCGCAGGCCCAGGAGCCTCAAAGGCTCCTCCAGATGGGAGATGTGCTCAGCCAGCCCTGTATGATGGAAGTGAACCAAGCCAGTCTCCAGTGCACAGAAGGCTGGTACGGCTGCTCTCAGGGTCAGCCCTGGAGGACCGAGAGAGCCTTCTCTGTTAAACACAGCACCTCTCATCTCCCAGTCCAGATGAATATTCCAGGAGCAGCAGTGCTGTGTCCAGAAGAGTGTGTCCGGCTAAGCTCCTCAGCTCATGGGAGGAGCTGTCGACAGACAAAGGATTTACTGTACAAGGTCGTTATGCTGCAGTAAACCAGTCAGAGCCACTGAAGGGAGGGGACCTGCGATATCTAAAGAGCTGTCCCCATCCTCCTCAAGGGCACCTGAGCAGTCCCTGCAGAGGCTCACACATTAGGGGAAGCTACCACCTAAAGAAGCTGAGTACCTTGCCCAGAGTCACACAGACATCAACACAACAGAGGAAGAGACAACCCTCAGCTACTCAGTGATTCTGGAAGCACTCTCATGTACCTCTCTGGTTGAAGGTTATGGCTGGTCACTAGGGATCAGGAGCCCCTGTAGGAAGCCTGTGTTTGCTCCCTGCCCACCTTCAGGGGATCCTTCTTCATTCTGTGGCTCTGGCGGGCAGAGAGGAAGTTAAATGTGGCTTCCTGTCAAATGGTTGTGGGTTCTTGGTGGGGCTGATGAGAACTTTTTGAACAAGCCAGAGGTGGCGGTTTGCACACAGATGTTCCTGCTGGCTCTTGAATGTATGTGAAATAGCTGGTTTTTATATTGGCGTGTCTTCATCTCCGTTACTAGCGTGTTAGAAGTGGTTTTGTGTGAAATCATCTTGGGTCTCAGACTCTTTAGCAGCAGTAATAGCAGCAAACGTCTGAACCTCAGCTGACATGCACATGGGTCAAGTGACTTCCAAGTTACCTTGGGTGTGGGAGACTGAAGTTATTCACTATCACAGGGCAGAAAATGGGCTCCAACTTCCTCAAGGGGTGAACCTCATGTCTACCACTGTCTGTTACATCTCTGAGCACAGGATTCAGCCCAAGATATCCCAGAGACAGAGGGAGGAATACATCAGGGACCTTGCAGTGTTGTCCTCTGGGGTCAACATCTATCATTGTAGACAGTCGCTAAAACATGGGCCCTTGGGTATTATTAGAATCTACCTTGTGACAGGATGGAGAGACAGCAGGGACATCCATAGGTATGCCCAGCAAGTGCCTTAAAGTCAACCAGACCTCCTCCTGCTTATCACCCAGCTGCCTTAACACATGACACCCCTATCCTTCAGCATCAAGGTCACCCACAGGCCCAAGGAGACTTTCTCCAGCAGAGTTCCTAAAGGTATGACATTTCCTGCAACATCTTTTACATAACCTTGCATCTTGGACACATTGGTGCCATTCAGCCAGAGCTTGCTGTCAATATTTCCCACACCATCACAGATGGCAGAAAGGATTTCATACATCTAGACATTGGGCAGGTAAAGACTAGGCATTCAATCCCTTTTGGTCCAGATCTTAACTGTCAATGTGACTCATCACCACATCGGGACAGGCAGAACCTTGGAGTCAGATGGGGAAGCCATATTCTGCCAGGGGCTTCTGCCTAAGTCGCGGTGGCTACAATACACATAGGGTGTCACACTTGAAGTGTGAAGGAGAGCTTTGTGGCAGATGCAGATAAAACTGAGAAGGGCATTCTACTGGCTTGAGTTCAGCCTCTCTCATCCTCCCCTTCTTTTCCACCAGGCTGTATCCAGTGGCTCACTGTCTCCAGCGGCTCACTGTTTCCAGCGGCTCACTGTCTCCAGAGGCTCACTGTTTCCAGCAGCTCACTGTTTCCAGCGGCTCACTGTCTCCAGAGGCTCACTGTCTCCAGCAGCTCACTGTCTCCAGCGGCTCACTGTCTCCAGCGGCTCACTGTCTCCAGCAGCTCACTGTTTCCAGCGGCTCACTGTCTCCAGAGGCTCACTGTTTCCAGCGGCTCACTGTTTCCAGCGGCTCACTGTTTCCAGCAGCTCACTGTCTCCAGCAGCTCACTGTCTCCAGCGGCTCACTGTCTCCAGCGGCTCACTGTATCCAGTGGCTCACTGTCTCCAGAGGCTCACTGTTTCCAGTGGCTCACTGTATCCAGTGGTTCACCATGTGTGGAGTGCTGATGAAAAGACTAAAACTCACACAAAACCAGGGAACCCCAAAAGGAGGAGGAGGGCAGTCCTGCCCAGAGGACAGGAATGAACGGAATGAACCAGCATAAGACCTGCTCTGCTACCACTCCGCTCACTGTCACCCACACCCAAATGCTCACCAGGAATTCCGGCCTCCCCTGACTTTCCACAGGCTGCTCCAGTATTTTCTTCATTGGTATTCTGGCTCCAAACCAGCAATGCATTTGGTCAAAAATAAAAGAAGACTCAGAACACAGGGGCAGAACTTGTCTGGCCGCATCCCGAAAGTCTCATGTCACAAATGGAGAATGAAGAGCAGGGAACTCCATCAGAAGCACAGAACCGTGCACCCCTCACCTTGAACCAGCTCCATCTGCTGCCAGGGCCAAGCTAGACAGCTCTGCCTCAAATCATTGAACCATTGCTCCACCTTCTTGTTGGAGTCTCCCTGGTTTCCATCAACTTCTGAAAAACTCAATCACAAGTCGGCAAAACGTCCCAGTCAATTAAGGGGCTTGCAGTCAAACCTGATGGCCTGAGTTTGTTCCCCAGGCCCCCACATGGTGGCAAGATGGACCCGACTCTTCTGATCTCCATGTATGTGCCGTACAGCACACAAGTATCCATATATCCATTTATTTAGTAAACTAAATAAATGGCACTGGAGAAATCAGTGTGCTAAGGAACACCAGGCCAGACCTCAGTCTCCTAAAGCTCCAAGTCCCCTGAACAGCTCTTCCACTGGAATCCAGGAACAGAGTGGTCAGCCTTTGGGCATGGCCAATGTGGAGGCAGGAGAGTGTGTCCAGCATTTAGAGTCCCTGACTGCCAGTGTCAACAGCTCAGCCACAGTTTGAGGCAAGAAGAAACAAGAACCAGCCATTGGAGGACAGCTTGGCTGCACCCTGTCTTACTTCATGTGTCTCCTATACTCCCATTCAGGCAGCTGCAGCAGAAAGAGGAAAGAAGGGACTCCCTCCCTGCTGCTGGGGGCCCAGCAGAACGTTCCTCCCCAGCTTTCATTGTGTCCCTCACCAGTTTCCCTGTGGCAGAGCTGTCGGATCCTTAGAAAGCCCTCCACACTGTCTGAGTGGTCCTCCCCCAGTGGAAATGTGAGTATGAAGAAGGCTGTTTCTCCTAGTCTTTCTTGCCCACTTTTGAAATCCTGCTAAGCTGTTCTTATAAACCAGCGTGGGACCTCATGAGTCAGGCATTCCACAAATGTGCACACGCTTGAACTCCACCTTGACGCATTGATAACCACCATTTAAGCTGCCCTTGTAATTCTCATCTATTTTTATGTATCAACCATCAGTATAAGTGACGCACTAGCCACCCTACAAGTGGACCTGTGCTGATCCAGGCAGGCCACCTCCACCTTACCTCCTGGATATCCCACCACAGTTTATCTTTGCTTGACACGAGCATCAACTACCTAAGGAAGAGCGGTGCAGCCAAATAGGAAACTCAGGGTCGGTCTGGGCTCTAGCAGCATCTCAGAGCTCTGGCTATGCCTTTCTCCTCTGATACGCAGAACACGGTATGCTCTGCCACCCTCAAATACCAGACACTCATGTGGCCAACTGTCACCACTTGGCTAGATTCTCACATGGATTTGGGATGCAGGGAACAGTACTATCCTAGGGAATGATGTTGTGATAAGGTTAAGCAGGAAAAGAGGGGCAGGGTCCAGGCCAGGATACAGCATGCTAGAAATGGAGCCTGCAGAAGACTGTCAGGCTTTGTGGCTGAGACCTGTCGGGAGGCCTTGAGAGAGTTTGGACCGTAGCACCTGTGGGAACCTCCAGAAAGCTAGAGGTGAAGTCACGGCTTCCGGACCTTACTCCTAGCAATACATGACTTGCAGGGCTGCATGCCCCTAACAAAGGTAGGATCTACTCTTGCCTGAGCTTTCCATGGGCCCTCTGCCTGCTGCACTCTCAGGAGTGGCTGACTCACCTCTGGCTATGGGAGACTAGTCAAAACAAGGGTAAGAAGACAAGCCAGAGTGCCTATGTGTGATAAGGACAGGGCTTGAGTTCATGTGGTCTGTGAGGGAAGATTCGTGTCATCTCTGCCACTTGGCCACACTTGATAAAACCAGTGATCCACTTAAGCGTCTCTAGAAATTAATGTTCAAATAGACAGCCTCACTTACACACACTCTCTGGGGTTCTGTCCCGGATGCCCTAGAGCCACCATCAGCTATAGGCACAGACCCTGTCCCTGCCAACACCAGAAACAGGCAGTGCCAGATAGCACTGGGCTCATCCCATATCCAGGCAAAGACCCCAAGAAGTTAGAAGTCAGCCTCTACCCTTTTTCTCCCTAAACAAGGACATCCCAGGAGCCACCTTGTCACAACACTGACCACCTGCATCAGGAAAGCCCCTCCTTGCTTCTGAGTTGTGGGAGGAGTCCTCAGCAGGGGACAGAGCAGCCCAGGAAAGACCACACTCTGTAAAAGCAAGCTCCTATATGGACTGGAAGGCTAAAGAGAGCTAGAGCTCTCAACCCAGCAAAAACCTGGCCCGTCCCAATTGGCTGGGTTCTGGACATTGTGCTGTCAAGGACTCAATGGTTTTATACTGGTGGAGGTCTACCTTCGCTGGGGCTGGGGCCTGGTAGCTAATTTTCAGTATGGTCAATTAGCTATCAGTATTTTCCCAAAAGGATGGAGACCTGTTCTCAGTTGGGTTTCCAACAACAACAAAAAAAAAAAAGCTTATGAACTGGTTATGCAGTGCCTGGAACCTATAACCCTCTTTTCTGGTACAGCCCATGATGAAGGATCATTGCCCCAGCATGGCCCAGTGTCGCCGGCATGCATGGTTATGGAAGATGGAAAATAAGGGTCATCTCTGGCTCCTACACTTGACCTCCAGGAACTCAACTGCTCACTCAGAGCCATTGGACAATCCTAATTCTCTCTAGAGCTGTCACCCAGAGGGCGTAGTCCAGGAAGCCCTCAAGCTGGTGTTGTCCTGGTACACATGCAGACGCACACTGACACAGAAGGAGCAGAAGTCTCACCCGACTGGCCTGCCCCAGGCACTGTTGAGTTGTGTTTGTGTTGGAGAGAAATTAAGGCTGATCACGTCTTGTGCCTAACATGGAGCGACATCGTCTGAGTCTCCACATATTGCTGTTTTCACTGAGCCACATGTAACACTTCAGAGTGCCAAATGCTTTTTAAAAAAATAGACCTGGCTCTGAGCGGGTGCTACAGAATAACATGGGTGGAATATGGCTTTTATGAAAACACAAAATGCTAGCCACTCCCCACTCCCCCAATACACATACACACAAAAAGGAGAATTGCAGGGACTCTGGGAGCAGATACTTTTGAAAGACAAGTGTGTTCTAGACAAGAGCACCAGGCGGAGAGTGATGTATTCGTTCTGCTTTTTTATGCCTCGGGTTCAGTTCCTAGTGGGATAAATGGGAGGCCACACTTGTTTTCTGCAAAGTGGCAGTGTCACGTGGCTGTATGTGTTGCTCAGGTGTGATCAGGATTGGCAATGTGACCACAGCCTTAGGGATTTCCGAAGTGGAAGCCACGCTCTGGTAGCTCTGCACAAAACTTGCCTCCCACCCATAACCTGTACCTCCTGGTCACCTGTCACCATCCTGTAGTGCAGCAGGTCCAGTCACTTGCAAACTATGGCTTCCAGCCTCAGAAAGCTGCCACACTGGGGACTGAAGGGTTGCCAACCATCTCCTTGCTTTCTCTTCTTCCTCAGAGACAATTTCCTTTCCCTGTACCTGTCAGAGCCATCCAGAAGGCATCACCAAATAATCAAAGTGCCAGTCAAGAACTCCTGCAGCTCCTACTCAACATGCTTCCACCAGCACCATGCAGCCTATGCTGAGCCTGGCATCTCTAGGACAAGGTCACCCATTCTCTGGAACATGACCACCTCTGTTGGCTTCCTAGGGCACCTACTCCATCCATACCTCCTTTGTCTTCTTGCCTCCACATTCTCCTATTTATCCCCATCAAATGTTTACATTTACATTTCATCTTGGACAATAAAACAAAATACAGAGAGTGTGAAAATATCAGAGGTTTCCAAGGGCTTGGGGAAAGGGATTGAAGGGAAAGCCAGACTGTGGGAGGAGGACCTCTACTCAAAGGCACCATCTAACCTGCCTATGATATTGCATTTGTCGAAAGTGGAATGTAAGGGGCTGGGGAGATGGCTCAGACAGTAAAGTGCTTGCTACACAAACATTATAGCCTGAATTCCATCTCCAGCACCCAAATAGAAAAGCCAAGAGTTGAGTCAGGCAGTGATGGCATACACCTTTAGTCCCAGCCCTCGGGAGGCAAAGGCAGGTGGATCCACATGAGTTTGAGGCCAGCCTAGTCTACAGAGCAAGTACCAGGACATTCAGGGCTACACAGAGAAGCCCTGTCTTAAAAAGCAAACAAAAAGCAATAACAAAAACAAACAAACAAAAAAGAAATAAAGACAAGAGCTTTGGTACATACTTATGACCAGCATGGGAGATATGGAAATTGGCAGAATACTTGACTTGATTCACCAGCAGGCTGGCCTAGCCAAATCAGTCAACTTCAGGTCCTAGTGAGAGACCCTGTCTCAAAAAATCTGAGTGGATAATGACAAGGAATGATATCCAAGATTGACCTCTGGCATTCACATTCACGTACACACATGTAAGTACCCAACTGCACACTTGTAAATATGTCCACACACAAAGCCGCAGTAAACACATGAAGGCATGTCAGACTTTAGTCAGTGACAACATTCTTGATATTTCACCAGTTGTAAGATATATTCCACGCTGATGTGTGATGCTAACGAAAACAGAGACCACAAATAGTGGGATTGGGGAAGAAAGATGAGAATTCAGGACTTTTACCTAACTTTTCTATAAATCTAAAAACATTCTAAAATATTTGACAGGTCATCACTGACACCAAGTGAAGTCTCATGGATGAAGTCTCAATGTCTTTTGCACGGGATGACATTCTTCACTTGCATTCCCAGAAGGCAGGAAAGCAGAGGAGGATGCTGACCCACATTGATGCTGTGTACAAATGTACCCACACAAACACACACGCCCAATACATATCACACACACACACACACACACACATATATATATATACATACACACATATCATACCTATACACATATCACACACACAGAGAGAGAAAGAGAAAGCGCTAATATTTCACATGGTTGACTTTGATCTTTAAAAATTCCTGTAAGCCATGTTCTTAAAAGTAAACAGATTTTATGGTAGACTGTCTCAATGATATCTTGAGGGAATAAGTCCAGTCTTTGTTGGAATACGAGGAGATGAATTAATAGATGGGTGGGCAAGTGATTGAATGGATAAATGGGTGGGTGGATGGATAGCAAGAAAGAAAGAAAGAGAGAAAAAGAGAGAGAGGATAGGTAGGTAGACATAATAAGTTTATGGATGAATAGATAAATGAGTAGATGGATGAATGGGGAGATGGATGGATGGATGGATGGATGGGTGGGTGTATGGATGGATAGATGACTGAAAGAAAAATCAATTCATTAAAAAACTGTAAAGTATCTTGTTTTTCCCAGTCCTGGGGGTTGAACCCCAGCCCATACTTATTCTAAGAAAGCACTCTGCCACTTAGCTGTATTCCCCCCCCCTTTATTTACTTTTTATTTTAAGGCAGTATCTCTAAGATTCTCAGGCTAGTCCTTAACTCACTCTATCCAAGTGAGTTGGATAGAGTGAGTTAATCTATACAAGTGTTGGATTTATAATCCTCCTGCCTCAGCTTGCATAGTAACTAGAATTAAAGGCTTGCAGCATCAAACCAGGCCACAATGAGCCTTTTTGCAAGTTTTGTTCAGGTTCCCTCAGGACTTTCTGAGAATACCAGGACCACTGGAATTGTAGGGCTGGCCTGTTAGAGTCAGCCTGCTGGAGGGGCAGAGACACTTTGGAAAAGGCAGGTGTAAGGCATACAGTTTTGTCCAAATTGAAGGGCAAGAACAGAGAGAAAGGAGTGGATCTTCTGAAAGCTGGTTCCAACACATATGCTCTGACATATGAGAGACGCCGTGACAGGAACTGCAAATGGGAGGGCAATTTCCTACCACCCCCAGGAAGCTGGGACTGACAACCCCACACCAAGCCCTGCAGCCCAGAGCCTCCGCCCCCCCCACCAAGAACCTTATAAATGTGCCCAAAACCAAGAACCCACAGAATTCTGAAATTCAGCCCTCGGGTAGCCCCTTCCAAGTAAAGAGCATTTCCTGGCCATAGATATGGGTGGATCACAGAAGCAAAGGCAGAGTAGGTGCTCCGGGCACATCCATGAGGAATTCAATCCTAATGTAATACATGGGGACTGATCTGGGACCTCCTAGGAGCCATGGCCCAGGGTGACACTGGATAGCGTTCATCTCTCCATCCTCCTCTCCCTTCAGTCCCCTACCTTCACATTTGCTGCCTTCCTAGGACTCACGATAAAGAATGGTGGCTAGGTCGATCTCCCCAGGCTGTGAGTGGGGCATGGTGAAGCAAGACTACTAATTCCAGGGTGGGCGACACCCCTCGGCTCCAAACAGCTTGTCTTCAGGTCTGTGCTTGTTGGGATGGTGGGGGTGGCAGGCTCGTGAGCCTTGAGCTCATCTTTGTAAGATCTCAGGGTGGAAACACATAATCTTTTAATTAAAATTTTACTGAATTTTTAACTTGAATTTCCCATCTGCTACCCTAATTATGCCTAACCCTAAACCTAACTTGGAGCCATCTGTGTTCTTATCTCATTATACTGGGGTTATTTGCGTGCTTGTCCAATTCCTTCAGGAAACAGTGAGTCCCTCACCAAATCTGGGCATCTTAGATCTTCAGAACCAAACAGATGTCACATACGATGGGGCTCAGAAAGGGTTCAGTGGGCAACTGCTTCGTCTATGGGTGTTCAGTTAGGTGGACAAATGGATGTGAGGACACGCAAGTAGCTAGCTAGGTGCATGAACCCTCCAGCCATTGGTCAAGCTGTGGTTGCTGTCGTAATTATTGTGCTGTGACAGCATGCTGGCTAAAAGAGCCCCCTCTCATGCATTGTGGATTTTGTGTACATTTGCCTAAAACCCATAAATTATTTGTGTGTGTGTGTGTGTGTGTGTGTGTGTGTGTTTCAGCTTGCTTGTACTGAGTGGAAACCAGCATCCTAGAACCTCATTCTGTGGGTTGGAGCCAGGCCTTTGAAGCCTTTGGGGACAGAGCAGGGACACAGGCTTTGCTGTCACTGCTGGAGTGAGAAGTGCTATGTCTTTATAAATCTGACTGAACACCTGCTGACTAGGCAGGGCCAGGCTTATCTACAGTGAAAGGAGCACCTAGTCCCTAGGTAGCTATATGCTGGCCACCTTCTCTGAGACAGGCTTAAAACCCTCCCTGATTCTCAGAGGCATTTAGAGGACTCCTGAGTACAAAAGGGCCAAGCATTCTCCACCAAGCACTTCATGCGTACACATGACAAATGTTCAGCATCTTGTTTCCTCAGCGCCCTCCCGTCTATGCTATGTGTCACACTGTCATCTGTGCAGTGATACCGTGCTGCTGATTTTCACTCGTGGGAGATCCTGAACTCATGGGGGGAGCCCCTGAGAAGCTGACAGAACAGAGAAGCCAGGTCGTGCTTCATGGAAAACACACAAGGGCAGAGAAAGCCTCTGTGTATGACTGCACAACACTGGTGACCACAGCCAAAGGACAGCTTGAGGGACTTCACACCAGGTGCACCCAGCACAGCTTACACACAAGCTGCTCTCAGGAAACACGGTCAGCTAAGAACAAGATGGTGCTGCTCCTGCGAGCGTGCACATATATGCACAGTTGTGCCACGGTGCACATACTTGATGTGCATTCATGTGTGCATGCTTTGGACTCCTCTGCTGGCCATGGCCTTGTCCACCTTAGATTCTACCTTTTAGGCAGAGCATTCAGCCGCTCCAAAGCCAAACCACCATGGATCAATTCAGAATCCACTCCACTCCCTGTCACCCATTTCCATGATTGTGTCCCCTGAGTGCCCATGAGACTCCAAGCACACACCCTGTTAATTTAGGATTTCAACTACCTGGATTTAGAGTACAAGAAGACCTCTTAAGAACCCTACCTCATAGAGAACATTCTAACTGTAAGAGAGCAAAGCCTGAGTGAAGGACCGAGGATTAGTATCAACGAACTATTCCAAGTTGTTTCAGTCCAACATTTTGGGGCTCACTGTACCATGTGGCTGAGGAACAAGAGCTGAAAATGCTCCTTCATTTGGGAGTTCACTGAAGACACAGGAGCACAACCTTGGTTGGGGCTGGGGGACGAGCAAGGTTTGAGCACAGCGACTTCCCCACCCCATGTTGCCCTGGGAAGCCAAAAAGGATTTCAGGCGCTGGAGGAGAATAAAAAAAAATAACTCATTTATTAGTAGAGAGGAAGGGCTGCTGCTATTCTCAGTGGGAGGCATATTTATTTCTTTGCATGAAGGTATTTCTAAACACAGGTAATTATAAGAATCATTACCCCGTGAAGCAGCATGGGAAAGCATATGGTTGCTGATGTCTCATAAATAACCCCTTTCTGCAAGCTCCTGAAATAACGTTTTCCTCGTCTGCCACACCTTGCTGCAGACAACAGAACCTCCACATCCTTTCATTTTGGAAATGCTGGCAGCAAGCCCCTTTCTTCAGGAAAGAAAAGGAGCAAGCAGAAAGGCCCTGGCCTCACCATCTCAAGAGGTATGTTGTGGCCAGGTGTGGCTCTCGATGAACCACAGCCATAGTCCACCCACGGATCCTCCCCTCTAAAGGAGCAGGTCCTACCTCTGTGCCAGACCCAGCTGCAGGGTATTGTCCTGGGCTGGAGTTGGGGTAGCTTGTCCCTGTCTCTGGGCTTTTCTCATGGTAAGTGACAGGGACTTTCTGGAGACTCTCTGTGGTCAGTGAATGATACACACATGTGTATGCATATATGTATATCCTTACTATTGCAGTACTGGATGCTGAACCCAAAGTCTCACACAAGCTAGGCAAAGTCTCTGCCACTGAGCTGTACCCCTAATCCTTTATTTGCTTCCTTGTTTTGTCACAGGGCCTCACTGAGTTAATCATGTTGACTGTGAACTCATCCGGCAGCTTAAGCAGGGATAGAACCTGTGATCCTCCCTTCAAGTCACTGGGATGATGAGCCTGAGGCGCCAGACCCACCTTGTTTTATACTGTGGACAGTTTAAGCATGCACAAACAGAACAGCAGGCATAACAAATGAACCAGACTGGATCCTAGCTCCAGCAACAGTGACCCAACCCTTATAGCCATGGTAGGGACCTTTCCAAGCCACGGGTGGGTAAGAGATGCCATTGCTCACAAATGTGAGCAAAAGCAGACTTCTGCATTTCCCTATCATTCCCTCCCCTCCCTGTCTCTCTTCCTTCCCTCCCTGCCTCCTCCCCTCCCCTCCTCCACTGGCATTCAGACCCTCCCCATCTGCCAGGCCTGGTCCTGTTTATGCCTTTCACTTAGTGTTCCAAGGTCTTAAATTCTTAGTGTTTGTGGTTTGTTTTGGTTTTGCATGAGTTTAGAAAAGAAACACTATTTGTAACTTGGGACCACCAAGGCATTCAGCAAACATTTTTTATTTTCTTTCCATAGGTGTCTCTTTCTCATTCAAAAATCCTTGACCTGCTTTTTGCATAAAGCAAGTCCAGCTAGTGGGGTTTTCCCTCTCCTGCTCCGTGATGCACTAATGAGCTAGCTCCTCAAAGCGCTGGGGGCGTGGGGGTGTGCTTGCCTTCTGCCAATGTCTCCATCTCTGCCATCTATTTCATTCGAGGATGGCTATGGTGTGCTTCCAGGCGGAAGCATGAGACATGCTGCCTATGGCTCCTCTTTTGCACTGTGTGACATCCTCAGGTCATAGACATTGTTCTCTGGGACACCATCTACTAACTCTGCTCCTTTTGGACCAGATCCTCCCAGGACTTCTATATGTTTAGCTTCTCATTCCACGGACTGTGTGGAAAAGCTAAGGACTTACTGGGGACTGGTTCGCTGCATCAGCTCAGGCATTTCTAAGGGAAACACCTTGTCATATGAAACACTGCTGTGTCAGATTCACCTTCTCTTCCAAATGTGGTTGCCCTTCCAGTTCCTGAGTAGCCTGTGTAAAGGGCCAGGCAACTTTTGCACCGCCTGCCTGGCAACCTGGCGGGCTGTTCTCTTTGGCTTTTACTCAAGCCATTCAGACGTCCTCCAGACCTCGCTGTCCTGCATTCCTGCCTGTCACATCATTCGCTTGCTCCTAGAGAGGTGGGCTTGGGCCATTTCTGGGTCTAGTGTGATCTGGGGTTGTTTGTGGTGATGGAGCACATGTGAGACCCCTCTGGTGTGGGCCTTCTGCTGGGGAGCACACTTCAAGACACATGCAGGGCTCTCTGAGCATAACAGTACTTTGGGCCCTTTCTTAAAAGCTACCTTGTTGTGAAACATTTGGGTTGCTAGTTGCAGGTTTCCATTTTCTACCATTTTCTTACATTTTTAGGAAAGCTATTTTCTTTCCCAACAGCCTGCCCCCATTACTTCCTTGGAGCTTCTTGTTCAGTCTTCTTGTGATTCAGTTTGTATTTATCAGCAAGCTCAGCACAAGCTGAATCTCGCAAAGCTGAGAGGACTATAGAAGTTACCACCACATATCTGCACTAGAATCCAGCATGATTGTAGACTGAATTCCCTTTTTTTTTTTTCAAGACAGGGTTCCACTCTGGCTGTCCTGGAACACTATCGTTGTAGACTAGTCTGGCCTTGAACTCACAGAGCTCAGCCTATCTGTGCCTCCCAAGTGCTGGGATTAAAGGTGCGCATCACCACCGCCCATCCTGGAGACTGAATTCTTAACACTGGTGTTCATACTGCCACCCATGAGGTTACAGGAGAGCTGCTAAAATCCTCCTGGGCCAAAGAGCCCCACCACTGGAAAGGACAATGACTGGAGGGAGCTAGCTGAGGCTGACTTTGCTCTCCGGTCACCTATTTATGGTTAATGTCCCAACGGCAGATCTTATGAAAGGTGACCCTGACCAGAGCTCCTGCAGCCTTAGCTAGAGCACAGGGGTGTCGCCTACTACAAGGAAGACAGCTTACATGCATTAGGCAGCAGGCGTTCATGTGTCTGAGGGACACATATGTGGCATGTCTTACACCTTAGATTTCTCATGGAGGGTGTCTGCCAGTGGACAGGTGATGGGACTAAGGGTTTGTTGGGTTGGAAGGGGTTTTGCTGCCTATGTGCATCATTCCAGACTGCTTGTGGTCCTGCCGTTTTCTTGCAGGTCTTCAATGTTGAAGACACCAGGTGGTGATCTGGCATGAATACCTGGACTACTGTGACGGATGTAGCATCAAACTGCTCCTCCAGTGATGGCATCCGATCACATGGTGCCTTGGAGGTTGCTAAGAAATGACTCATGCCTGGAGAAGAGGGTCTAAACAGCACCCCTAAGATATTTTTTAACAAGGTGTGAACAATAGGTCTACTGACATGGAGATTGTCAGGGAAACAAGTTTCCTTTCGAGTGTTAGTTAGATTTGCTCACCATGGTTACAACTTGGCAAAAATACTATTTTGTATCAATAGGATAAAGTTTTCTTTAAAAATCACTCCGAGTGTGCCTTTTACTCAGGCAAATCCATTAACAATGTGTGGTTGAGATGACCAGCGGGAAAAGAGTCTGGGGTCTACTGGATTCAAAGCTTGATAATTTTGACCCAAAGGAGCTTATCACCAGAGAGCCTGCTCTGTGCTCTGTCTGAGTCAGAATGGACCACAGAACCCTTACGCCACCACAGGCCCAGTTCATGCTCAGAGGCGGAAGGTACCCCGAACCCACCTGCCACTGTAGGCCTTGGCTCCATATCCAGAAGCAGAAGGTGCCATAGGACTAAGATGTCAAAGGACCAAGTTACCAAGGAAGACGGGTGTGCTGCAGAGCTGCTAACAGCGCTGAAGCCTACAGGCTGCAGGAAGTTCCACCTCTGGCACAGGCTCTATCCAAGAGCCTGGACTTTGGATAAAAGTCCTTTGCTTTGATGGAAACCCCAGCTGTCTGATGTAGACTTCAGGAGGGCCCTGAGAAGCCCTAAGGTAGCTGCAAAAGTTGTTTAATGGAATAACTTTTTAGGGTGTATCCATGGATCATAATCTCACCCCCAACCCCCACAAAGAGGAGTGTTGACTGGATCAATCTGTGCAGATAATCGAAGCTACTGTGAGTTCGTGAGTGTGGCAGCCACGTCATTACAACATACCTGCTGGGCAAGATGTACCCAGTGTAATAGTGGCACGATTGTTATGAGATCAACAATCACTTCCTGATTGGGTTTCAGACCTACTGTAAAGGAGGGAATTTATGCCTGGTACTGTAAACTTAGTCAAAGCTGTGCTGGGGAGGTCATAGGCCACAAAGGAAGGGGAGCATACTATTGTTGTTTTGATAAATGAACATGCTGTGTCCACCGAACTGCTTTCTAAATGTTGATGCCTGTAGATTAGTGTTGCTTTCAGCCTTAGTCACAGAAGCATCTATTTATAGCAGAAAGACAATTTCAAAGGACACAATCCACCCACAGTGGTGTCAAGCCCAGCTCATGAAAGCTATGGTCTTAAGAGGAATTCAAACGCCACCTTGTATGTTTGCTTTGAGTTAACCAGCAGAGTGGAGCATGGACAAGCCTGGTAGTATCTCCAGCGTGTGGGAGGGTAGGCTGAGGACTGAGAGGGACCAGTACTTGGTCAAGTAATAACAGAAGAGGAGTAAGGCAAAGGTGACAGTGGGTTCTTCCTGTGCAGGTGGTAGGGACCTAGGGTAGGAAGAGGGAGAGAGGAGCCTTGAGCTCAGGCCCTGGAGGTCTGAATGTGAGAAAGACAGGAGCTGGGAGAGGACCCCAGCTAGTGCTTGGGACTCAAGAACATGTCCCACATAAGACATTATATCTACATTTAAAGTCAAGGACATGATGAAACTGTCACTTTCAAAGGGTGGCTATGAGAGCGTGGTCAATATTCTTGTCCCAGACCTTATCACTAGATCTGAGACCTTCATAGGTGTTCCAAATGATGGGGGATGGACAGGGAGCTGATGAGAGGTGGTGGGTGATTCAGTGGCCATGCTCATCTCTTCTGCATACATGTTTAAGTTTTTGAAAAGTCTATACTAGGTGTTTACTTTTGCACTGAAAGAATTGCACTGAGTGAATGGGCCCCTTGGCCTGTGTCCATGGCAGTCACTCTGGCTCTGGCCTGATAGCTGTTTCCATGGGACATTAGTGCTTTTAGGTTTTATGAAATCATCAAAGCCCACTTCAGCACAGATTGTGCCTGCCTGCTTCCTTCTGGCACAGCGCAAGCATGACAAGACACAGCCACCCCTGAGACCACAGAAAGAAGAGGAGCAGGCATGCATGGTGGGCAGATGGAGATCAACAAAGAGGCAGCAGGGGCTAGGGAAAGCCCTGCAGCTGAGGCTCCCTGCGGGGAGAGCAGAGAGAGGAGAGGGCACAGGCCTGGGAAAGAAGAGTCACGAGGAGGAAGGAACGAGAGAGCTAGGTGCTGAACAGAAGGACAACCTGGACATGGAAACGAGCAATTTTCACTTTAACATCCAGGTGACATAGCCAACAAAAACCACAAAACCTGAAGACACATGTAGTACCCAAGAGCCCCAAAGGGGGCAGATGATGTGAACCTTTATTCCAAAGCTCCCTTGACTGCAAGTCTTGTTTTTCCACAGAGAGACTCTAGGCCACCATGGGAGGACCTGTGGGCTGTCTTTACATAAGAGAGTTGGACCCAAATAGTACCCAGGGATGTGGACTTCCAAGGACGCTCATCCCCAGCCTTACTCTGGCCTCTCAGCCCCTGTACCGGATGTGGAGACCATGCAACTGGTTTTCAGCATGACTCTCTCAGGAGACAGAGGGAAGGCTTATCATAGGACCCACACAGCCTGGAGATCCTACTTTTCACCATCCATTCCTACGTGGCTCTTTCCCTGAGTATGGCCCTGTTCATACCCAGCCACGTAGCATATGTAAGCCAGAGCCACGTATCAGCCCCCTTTTTTAAGCGAAATCCATACAACATAGAGTTTGCCATTTAAGGTGTACAATTTAGTGGCATTTGGTGGTCATAACATTCTAAAACAGAGGAAGCCCCACCCATGAACTCCATCCCCTACCCAGGCTAAGCAGCCACTCGCCCACTTTCTGTCCCTGTCTTGACTGTTCACACAAGTAAACACTCTCATGCATGGCCCTGGAGCCTGGCTCCATCACTCATCAGTGTTTGAGGTTCACCCACAGGTGGTAGGCATTGGTGCTTCATCCCCTTTACAGCTGACTCACACCCCGTCGTGTGCATGGACAACAGTGTGCTTGCTCACTGCCGCTGGTGGATATTCTGACCTATTGGGAACGATGCTGCTGGAACACTCATGGGCAAGAGTCTGAGTTCTGGGCGGGAGAGATGGCTTAGTTATTAAGAGCACTGACTGCTCTTCCAGAGAACCTGAGTTCAATTCCCAGAACCCACATGGCAGCTCAAACTGTTCCAGGAGACCCAAAACCCCATGACAAAACACTAATGCATATAAAATTAAGTAAATTAATAATAATAATAAAAGAGTCTGAGTTCTGTTCTTCTATGTCTGTGGCTGTGAATAGAGTCCTGGTCAATTGCAATTGAACCCAGAAATCTCAGGAGAATCTATCCTGATGCTCTGTGCAGCAGCCCTAGACAGACAGTGATGCACATCCAGCTACACCATAAAACACAGAGCCCCCCCCCTCATTTGGACCTCTAGCCTGACCCTAGCCATGGAGGTAGGCTCAGGAAAAGTCACTGAGGCATGGCTGGTGGCAGGGCTAGAGGTCGGAGCAGTCGGTAAGGCTGAGTGCAGAGATAATAGTTCCTACTTCACAGGACCCCAAATCCAACCCAACCACTCTTGCAGCTCTTAGGTAAAGAGGCAATCTCAATACCTTTCAATTTATAAACACAGGGAATACTAACAAATGGCTTATTATTCTCCAGGGTTCGTGTCAACTCATTTTTAGCTTGTGGCACTTTGGGCTGACTGTCTAGTGACCTAGTTCAATAGACCTCTTTAAACTGGATGATCAATGGCCCTGTGAAACAAGCTTCTGCACATACAGGACATGGTCCCAGGCATGTGCTCAGCAAAGCACCAAGAGCAGCGCATCCTGCTCTAAAACCTTCCCTGGGTCTCCGTGGCCTTCCAAACTAAAGTCAGGTTCTGAGATATGAAATTTCCATGTACCAACTCTCCTAGCAGCCTTTCAACCACTGCCCCCTCAGGTATGCCCACCACCCCTGGTTCCTTCCATGACCTCCTAGGATCTACTCAGTCAGCTGCCATACCTCATCGCAGCCTACCTACAGCCCAACCTGCAGACTCTGACATCAATGACACCTAATGGAGGGGTTACTTTACAACAAAAGGGTGCTCCCCCAATGCTGACTATGATAGTTCACTGTGTGTCTAGTCTTGTCCCATATCACTGATCTCACTTAGGTTGATCCCCATTGACCTGAGTAGGCAGGCAGGCTGCTGCTGTCAGCTAGAACCTCACCTTGGGAAGGCTGAAGGACCTGCAGGTTGCTGTCACAGTTACCTACACACAAGGGCAGAAGAGTGGTCCCAACATCCTTAGCCTTCTCCTGCTGCTTGGCTTTCTGGAACTACACTCAGGTTAGAAGCTGTTGCTACCCATTCTGGAACTACAGAGTTGGATCCTGCCCCTCAGCTTGGCAGGAAGTACAACAGGAAGTGCCAAGTGCACACTTTCCAGACACAAATGAACACGTTGTCCCAGGTGCATGGTAGACTTGCAAGCCCAGACACATAAGCAGACACGTGGTACAGGTAGCTTTAAACACACAAAATAACACACAGCTCTGGGTGCGTAGAGGAACATGCAGCCCTGGGCACAGGAGCAGATCCATGGCCTCGGGCACATGGAGAACATGCAGCCCCAACATGTGAGCAGACACATAGCCACAGGCATGTAGAGGGAGATATGTCTTCTAACAACTGAGAAGACACATAGCCCTGGGCACATGGAGACACAAAAGAAGATATCTGGTCCCAGATGCATGAAGGGACATGGGGTCATGGACGCACTAATGGGCACATGGTCTCAGGTGTGCACACTCAGCCTTTGACTCTTGCCACAGAGATTAGTTCCTCTGGAGTCAAAGACATGATACCTAAAAGGCCAGGTAAAAACTTGAATCTGAAGATTATAGGACTCCATGTTACCTGGACCCATGGGCCTCCTCCAGAGAAATGGCAGGTGTCAGAATCACGGTGGGTTCTGCCTGTACCCACGGAGGACCACCGATGACCACACATTGCAAGTGTCCTGAGGGCCAAAAGTGGCAGTTGGTGGTCCAGGGGCATCAGATCACATCCAGAAGCCAGGAAGGAAGAACAAAGGGGCTGGAGGGCTTTCTGGAGACAGGCAGAGCAGGCACCAGTAGTCACTGCTGAGTAGATGGACAGAAGACAAGTACCCCTGTTCTCTCCACCACTCCTATTCTCTCCCTGGCCCCTGTCAACCACCCACAAGCCCTGTCAACTCATTGGCACCCATGGTAAATATTTCAGTGTCTACTATGTATTAGGTGCCAGGAGCCACGGGGTCCTGTGATTAGTGAAACCGTATAACTTCAAGAGCTTGCAGCAATCAGAGCATGCAGCAATCAGTGACCAAATGATCCCTTTTGTGCTTGAGCACTACCAGAAAGAGGCGCTGTTGTAAGGCAGGATCCAACCTGGACCAGGGTGTCTGGCTCAGGACTCCCCAAGAAATATGCCTGCCCTGAAATGTGAAAAAGAAAGAAAACTTAAAGAGAAGAAACTAAAAAATGAAGAGGGCCTTGTGACCACAGGGAAAAAAAAATGGTGTTTCCATTGGGATGAAAGGAAGCCAGAGTGGCCAGTATGTCCAGGAGAGTGAAGGCTGTGGTGAAGACCAGGATGAAAAGTTGGGGAGGACATTCTCTGGTCAGGCCACAGAGGCTTGGGAGCCTTTGGAACATGCCATGTGACAAGAAGGAAGAGGGCTGAAGCCCAGAGAGGAAATCTGGGTGGAATGGAAGATGGAGCCACAAGCAAGACACAGATGTCCCATGCAGGAAGAGTGTAGAAGCACCACATTATGGAGAGAGACTCGGACTGTGCCTGGCTAGGCCCCAGTGTCTCTAGTAGAACCAGACACAAATGTGTAAAGAGAGAGAAGGAACAGACTCGGGGGCAAAAGAGAGGGAGTTCCCACCTGGCTCTGCCACCCCCTGCCCTGCCATAGGGATGCTGATTGGTCCTTTATGCAATGTCTTCCTGCTGCTAAAATAATGCCCCTGCCCTCCTCAGAATCGTTTCCTATGTCTTCATTATAGGCAAGATCCATTTCTGTTGCTTTCCCAGCCAGTTTCTCTATCACGGATCAGGGTTCTCCACCCCTACGTGCAATGCCTAGTGTACCCAGGGTGGGGCTCAGTGCCCATCAGGCAGCTCCTAACCTTAATGGTGGTCCATCCTTCTAGCCACCATCAAAGGGCAGCCTGGCGTCTGCAGAGTGTTGGCAAGAGGACTCAGGAATAAGGTATGGGGACCAGATGCCTCTCAACAGCTCCTGATGGTTGATCATATTGTTGTTGAACCCTGCTCTGGCTGGTAGCATCTATACCTTTCATCTGCCCTCAGTTCTCCCTCTAACTTGAACACTCTGAAGCCAGGCCCCCTCTTCTGTCCCCTGAACTCATTGTTTTCACTGGGTCAATTTTAGATGCACAGAACAGGATCCCTGCTCAAAGTAGCTCCCCCTAGAGAATGCTACCCTTCCCTGGTTGAGAGAGATCCCGGGACCTCATGGAACTGGAAACAGACCTGCAGTCCTAGGTTACCAGGACACCACATGGCATGTCCTCCTTCCCCCACTTCCTTCCTCTTCATTCCTCGAGACCCTAATACCTGTCCACACCCAGGAAGCTTGAGTGAGTCCCCAGCGTTCTTTGCCCAGTTCTGGGATTTCCGTGTTTCTAACTGGTTTGTGGTACATACCACGCTCCTTCCCACCTCTGTTCCCACCTCACCTCTTTTATCACAGAGCACTTCCTCAAGACAGACTGGCTTCTCCACAGCTAGAAGCAACCCAGCCTAGAGCACAGAGCACATCCAACCATGTGTCATCAGACTCGAGCTGTGAGCCTTGGATCTTTAAGTCTCCCCTGGACCTAAAGATGTTGTGGAACTTTGTGGCTTTGGGGCGAAGGAGTTGGCTGCCCTCCAGGAGGCAGGTGAATAGCCCATAGCTACTTCCTACAGGCTCTGATACAACTCACCCTGTGCTAGCTCTCAAACACATTGTACACATACTCCTCACACACACATGACACACACATGCATCAACCTACCCAAAAAATGCACAGCAGACACACCACACATAACACACACACACATATACACATACACATGCAAGACACACGACACACACACACACATACATACATACACACACTCCTGCATGCTATCTGTCCTTACAACTAACTTATATATGCCCTGGATAATCATAGGCTACACTGTGGGTGTCTGGGTACCTTTGGAAGGTCCAACAGTGGCTGCCACACAGCCTCTATGAGATTGGGACACGGCATAATCAGGGCTAATGACACAGCACTTACTGTGTGATCGCCTCGCTGCTATGCTGTAATCAGCATGTAATTAAGTGGTCACTAGCCACCACGTAAACATGGCTTACTCTAGACGCATCTGTAGCTTAAATAGCCCCACCAAGTCACTTTAATTTTGGTGTCGAATGGAAAACAGTCAGTTGGCAATGTGCAGAGAACACGAGGGTGGAAATGTGAGGCCCCTGGGGAAGGAGGAGGGCACCATCTCCAGTCTCAGTGGCAGGGGTATAGGCGGGCAGGAATGGGCCAGGGTCTCCCTGCAAAGAGAGCTGGACACCACACACAGAAACACTTTACAGACAGCTGAACACCCGCCAAGCCCTTGGGGACTTCATTATGACAATCTGGTGGTCCCTTTACAACCAAAGTCTTAAGCAGAAACCATTTCAGACCACTCAGCAAGGATCACAAGGAAGTCATATCTTTCCCAGAGTAAAGTTGGTTCTATGACTTGGAACTTCTAGTGCATTCCGAGGAGTCCTGATCTTCAGAATTGTTGGGGAACATTCTTTTCTTGTGACCCAAACCCTGCTATGAAGGTGGCTAATAACATGGTCTCTGTCTAGGATGCCTGCAGCAGCCTCCTGAGCACAACTCTTAACACCCACACATCATATATAGACATGCACATGTTGTATGGAGGGGGCCACTTGTTGCTTCCTGGCTGCTTAGCCCCGAAATAATAACACAGAAACTGTATTAATTAAATCACTGTTTGGCCCATTAGCTTCTTATTGGCTAACTCTTACATCTTAATTTAACCCATTTCTAATAACATGTGTATCGCCACATGGCTGTGGCTTACCAGCAAGATTCCAACCAGCATTTGTCTATGGCAGGGCTACATGGCTTCTCTCTGACTCCACCTCCTTTTTCCCAGCATTCTGTTTAGTTTTCCCCGCCTAGTTCTGTTCCCCTAAAGTTCTGCTATAGGGCCAAAGCAGTTCCTTTATTAACAATGATAATCACAGCATACAGAGGGTAATCCCACATCCTGCACACATTTGCACACCCTATGCAACACACATCACACTCACATACCGCACATGTACAAGCTACATGCACACATGTATACATATACCATACCACATACATACCACGTGCACACACACACAAGCATATACACACACAGACACACATATTCTACACACACATTGACACCACCTGTACTGGAGGTGCCATACACTCACATTACAGACACATGTGCGTGCTATACAGACCACACACAGACACAGACACACACTAGTCTCCCCTTGTCAATCTGAGTGGGCATCTCAGCACATAAATCAGACTGTCCCCATCCCCCATGGCCCCTATTGCACCTGCAGGAAATTTCCTAGTTTTCACAGTTGTCCGCGTCTCTCAGAAACACCACATCCCATGCTCTGGCTCCCCTTCTTGACCTGATTTTGATCTTCAGGTCTCCATCCTTTAATACAGCAACAGTCCACAAGACTGGTTTCTGGTTGTGACCTCATCCTTCCTTTTGGAAGAATGTGTTCCCACAGATGTATCCAGTCCCTTCCCCAACACACAAGTTCTTGGGGACATGTCCTTATGCCCCAGCTACCAGCACCAAGTTATACTGGGCTTGCCTGGGTTAACCAGTCACTTACCTGTGACACAGCTGAAGAAGATAAAGGCTGCAGCATTCTGCTATAGCCTAGGGAGGGGGCCTGCTTGGAAAGAAGACATTTCTGGAGTTGGGGCATGCTTGGGGAGGAAGCATGCCTGGGTAAGGGGCTTACCTGGAAAAAAATGTGTGTCTGAAGAGGAGGCCTGCCTAGGTAAGGAGTCCATCTGAGGAGAGGGACTTCCTGGGGAAGGAACATACCTACCTGAGTGATGCCTAGTGATCTCTGCTCCCACGCAACAGCACGTGGGCTCAAACTGAGAGGGTAGCTTTGTGAATTGGTAGCAGCTGGGAGGTCTCTAGAGTGAGAGGAGCAATTGAGCAGTGCAGGGATGATAGAATCAGGAAGTGCATGGGCCATCCTAGCCGGCCAGTGTGTGGAAATGAAAGCCTTGTCAGCCTTGCCCTGCTATACACTTCCCAGCACTTACCTAGCACAGGCCTCCACCTTAATTAGTTCGGGCTCCTAGATTAGGAAAGCTGGGACTGCATGAGGCCAATGAGCCACCAGGTGGGCAGAAAAGACTTCAGTGTAATGCAACCAAATGGAAATTGGCCCTATCAATTAATTACAAGGGCTTAGGGCCCCCCAACTTGTCACCCTGCGTGCATTTAACGGAAGTTTGCAGACAGGTGCAAGAAATTAGAGCCTTGCTCCTAATTAGCAAGAAGAACCCGAAGTTACTGCCTCCCTGCTCTATGTTCAGGAGCTCTAGGGCCTTACAAAATCCCTGGCTGGTCTGGAGTGGTAGTGAGTAGCCACAGGGTCTGCAGATGGGCCAGCCATGAGCCTTGGGCATACTCTGCCTGTGTCCTGCTGGGGGAACTGTGACCCCCAGACCTCCTGTACATGTGTCATGGAAGTCTGCATGATGCCACAAGGACTACTTAGGTTACCTCGTAGGCCACTGTTCACACTGGCTAAGGAAAACCTGGTTTGCCCTCAGTCCTGTTGTATACAGGACAATATAGGGTGGGTGACTGGCTTCATAGAAAGGCCTCTGGGGTCTGGAGGAGGAAGATGACCCTTTGTAGAGCAGAGGAGAGATGCCCTGCTCTTCAGCTGATAGCCAGCAGCTCTGCACCCATGCTATACTTACTGCCAAGCCCCCACCATCTCCTACCTGTGCCTGACCCTGATGGTGAGGTCATCAAGCTCTATGATTAACACAAGAGAGGTCAGAGGGCCCAAGGTGCATCTTAGGACGGGAGTGAAATATGTGTGGGAGATGGTGGAATACGGCGCTGTCGGGGGCACCAGCTCTGCCTCTTCTCCATGTCTGAATTTCAGGTGCCCTACCCAGCCACCCCCCAGCACAACCACCCTCTCATCTTCGCCCTTCCCCCATGTAGTGTCAACCAGAGGACTCTCCTGTCAACAGGAGGTGTCACTCTACAGACCCTACTCAAACTTGAGATAGGACCCCTGGACAAGTCCACCCCACCTCCATCTTTCCTCTGAGGTCACCAGACAGCCCTGAGTTGAAGTTCCCACCCCACGAAAATGTTTCTTATCTGTCTTCCTTTGTACTGAGAGATTCCCCCCGTGTGTCCCCCTCAGAAGCCCGAGGTCAGGGTGGCTTCTTTGCCATCCCTCCTCCACTCTCAGCTCCCCAACTACCAGACCAGCTCTTTCTCTGCCTACCCAGGATGTGGGCCCAACTCAAACACCCCTACCACTCCCCCTCGCCTCCCTCCTGGACCTCGCTCACCCTCCACATGCCACGGACGGAACTGCAGTGTGTGGCTCTGATCGCCTCTGCGAAGCTTGCAGACAGCTTTTTCACCAAAGCCGGAGTTGAACGTGCCACCCTCATCTAGGAACCTGAGCAAGGTCATCGTCATGCTTGGGTTTGATCCCTCATCGTGAGCCCTCCATGCCATGTCACCTTTCCTTGAACGTGGTCCTTTCTGCCTCTCCTGGAGGACACAAGAAGCAGGGACCCTGAAGATGAGCCATTTCCATGTTCCCCCTCAGTCAGTGCATAATCTTCAGCTCACATGTGGCTCTGACTGCTCAGACTGACTAAGGGAGTCAAGCTGGAGCCTGTGCCAAGCGGGGTCCTGGGGGTCCACAGGTCAGAGCTCCTTGGACAACAAGTAGGTTCTGCTGGAGCCCTGTCCCCAAGGCTGCTACCCCTGGGAACCTGAGTCCCCCGGCAGTCTCATCCTTTACAGGCAGCAAGCACTTCCCAGGCACGTCTCTAAACACACGTCCACCCTGAGGCTTACAAAGGGAACCCTCTCAGTACCAGAATGGTACCCACAGTCTGGACCAGGTCCATCACTCCAGATGCAAATCCCTGGAGGCTGGGCTCTCTTCTATGCCAAACAGCTGCTCAGGTGTGCACCCACACAGAGGGCTTGTGCTTTTGCTATCTGTCCCTTGGATCTACTGTCCCCACTGATGTGGCCTCATGCTGAAAATGGCTGCCCCAAGTCCCATGTCAGCAGCCAAGAGCAGCAGCTATGAGTACCAGCCTGACGCTAAAGAGCCCTTTAGAAAGATGACCTATTTTTAGTCGAATCTTCTGCCAGTTGCTAAATATCTGTTTAAATACATGAATTAACACATCTGTCAACAGTACTTAGAGTGGGGATAAAACACACCCTCACGGCGGAAGGTAATTTAAAACAAAACACGCAGCATAATGAGCAGCTTGGAGCCTGAGGCCCGGGAGCAACCCTCCATGCTGTGCTCTTGTTCTCTGCGCCTGGGGGGCCGTGCCCATGGCAACCTGGCACAGTTGTTCAAGGGGCAATGTAGGCAGCAGTTGGTGGGATGCATGGACCCCCACAACCACCCCTAGACAGGACAAAGGGAGTCTGAGAAAGAACAGAGAAAGGGGCTGCGGGGGACAGGCCCCTGGAGTGACTGAATGGGGAGCATCAAGAACCACAACCCCCACAGTGCCAGCGTCTCTGTGTCACCAAGCCCCGTGGGTTGTAGCTGAATGAAGACAGCTCATGTGTTAAGTTGGCTGTCAGGAGTGTTAATTACGCCCCACAGCGAGCCTCCGACTCAGACATGGAAGGGAACACTGGGGACATCCTCGAGACTGCTTCTCTGAGGATCTGAAGAAAGCCTGCAGAGGGACACACACACAGCCTTGGCTGTCCTTCCGGCCTGTGACTGCCCAGTGTCCTGAGCTGCCAGCAATTGCGGCCTGACCAGCCATGGCCATGATCGTCCACAATCAGGCTGATAATAGTCTAGACCTTTCCAGCACATTCCATCCTGCCCCTCACGTGAGTGCCACTGAGTGTGGATGCAGTGCTTAAGGCATCAGAAGACCGGGACTCTTGGTCTAGCCTGTCCACTTCTTTGTTGCATGACGTGAAGAAAGGCCGTCACCTCACCATGCCTCAGTTTCTTCTCAGATCCATTGGGGTGGTACAGTGGCCTCACCCACTGTTGAGTAGACACGAAGAAAGCAAAGATGAACACGGGCCAGGCTTGGACAGCGATCTTCCATGGGAAGGGTAATGGAGCCCATTCAGTCCACCACTCTTCAGCATCAGTTTCCTCAACGGACAGTGTGGCTGGGAGGTTGGAATGGGAAGAAGCAGGGAAAATGGTGACCTTGAAAAATAGAGTGGTATGAGAAAAAGCATAGGAGCTCTGGTGAGAAAAAGAAAAACCCATGTGTTGGGATGAGGGGGTTCCCTTACTGTACACAGTGGACACGGAGATGGGTTCTGGAGTTAGGCTGGAACTAACAGACAGGTCAGCAGAGTGACCTTGACACACTCCATCCAGATGTTTCTGTTGGCTGGGTACATCTACAGGTCCCTGGAGGCAAGGCATTTCCTCTAAAGCCTTTCCCAGGCCTTGAAACCCAGGATGGTTTCCATTCTTCCTGGGGACTTTCCAAGCTTTGACCCTAGATCTCCCAAGCTTCCTCTGAACAAAAGATTATGGACAGGCTGTGACTCCTCTTGCTGTTGAATTTCCCTCCGTTTCTTCCAGATACTCCAGAGGATCCAGCCCAGGGGAGGATTACAGGCCAGCGGGGAGGGCTTGCTGCAGTGGACCAGTCCAGAAGGAAGGGGTTGGTTATGGGATACAGCCATAAGACCCATTGAAGACTCTGAGCAGGAGGGATAACATCAGTGGGTACCTCTACATCTATTCTTTTATCCCCAATAAAGACACTGAGGAAGTGAGGAAGCTTCTCAGGTCTCCTGTGAATGACAGCACGTGAGAGAGTATAGAGAGCTACAGAAACAAGGGGTAGGAGGCAGTTCTCTTGAGACACTCCAGATGGCAGGTGAGCTGTCAGTCTGCCTTCAAGGAGCTGCTGACTGATGAGCCCTACCAAACTGACCCCTTCTAAGAATCCTCAGTATGGGCCATCTGAGGGATGCCTGCCGGGGGAGGCAGACTCCAAAGTAGAATTTGGACCGTCCTTACGCAGTAAGCAGGACTATTAAGAAGAAGTCTTGAGGAGGGTAACTAGGTAGCTATTGTTTGGGGGCCACTTTGCCTAGAGTGGGAGGAGGGCCCTGCTAGGCATAATCATTGACTGCACCATGACATATATTCAAGTGATAAGCAGCTATGAGAGGAAACGCGG
The DNA here is from genome assembly GCA_004026605.1 of Ondatra zibethicus. Taxonomy (NCBI): domain Eukaryota; kingdom Metazoa; phylum Chordata; class Mammalia; order Rodentia; family Cricetidae; genus Ondatra; species Ondatra zibethicus. Next base: position 103,777 of record PVIU01004208.1, read on the forward strand.
CAGGCATGCTGACTAGTTTCACGACACAACATGACACAAACTGGAGTAATTTAGGAGAATCTCAACTGAGAAAATGGCCTGGCCATATTAGCCTATGGGTACATTGTCTTGATTGATGATCCATGTGGGAGGGCACAGCTCACTGTGAGCAGTGCCACCACTGGGTTGGTGGTCATGGGTACTATAAGAAATCAAACTGAGGAAGCCATGAAGAGCAAGCCAGTCAGCAGCGCTCCTCCATGGCGTCTACTTTCATTACTGTTTTCAGGTTCGTGCCTTGAGTTTCTGCCCGGCTGCTCTGGTTAACAGGCTATGAAAGGTACCTCTTCCTCCAGAAGTTGCTTTTGGTCATGATGTCCTATCACAGCAGTAGAAACTCTACCTAAGAGAGAATCTGGTACCAGGAGTGGGGTGTTGCTGTGGCTGACCTGACCACGTTTCTGGAGGACCATAGAAGGGCTTTGGAAGTCTGGACTAGAACAGCCAACAAGTGCCCAGAGCTTAATGAATTGTGGGAGTTTAGAAGATAATGTTCTTAGAGAGGAATGCAGATATACGATGGAAGCCTAGAAAGTTCCTGGAGAACTAGTCCTTCTAACATAATGAAAGCCTGGAAATACTGATTCTGCTGTCAGCAAATGAATCAGCATTGGTAGCAACCATGGGGTAAATAAACTCTGTGGCAAGAGGGAAGGCCAAGCACACACAAGGGGAGATGGTCGTCCTTCTGAAATCCCCACTTGAAATCCGGGCTGCTACCTAAAGGTGCCGCCATAATCGGCGCAGGCCTTCCCACATCACGTCAACCCAGTCAGGACAATGTTTAGGTGAGGCTCCCTACTCAAGTGATTCTAATTGGTGGCGAGCTGACTTTAAAACCAACCATAGTGTATGAGCTCCCTGTTAGCCTGGAAGTATAGATGACCCCACTTTGTGATTGACCACCTTTGTGAAAGTCAAAAAAAAAAAAGAAAAAAGAAGAAACAGCTCATGAATTCTGAGAGAATAATCCATTCAGTGCTCCCCAGAGCCTTCGTAAGCTTTAAGGGTGATAAGCCTTTGGTTATTATCTGCAGCTACTGGGATGGGATGACACACAAGGCCAGCAAGGACAATAGCAAGACATAGCCTCTTTTAAATGATCTAGTTTTAAGTCTGAATAATTCCCCAAATTATAAAGATGTATAATCTTCATGTTTATATTGACGGCATTTGATTGGAATAACGTCAATTGTAGGTCTCTTTGAGAGGCCAAAGATAATAAAATTCCCAGAGAAGACCACATGTAAATTTGTCATATGAAATATATGGCATAAGAGGACTGTTTTTAAGCAACAACCTTATGACCTTGTGTGGCAACAGGGCTCAAAAGTCCCACCACTGACAAAATGAGTCACGGGACGGCACTGGAAAGGTGCCATGGTTCTGACACCCAGTACAGACACACTTTCGTCACTTTCAGGCCATGATCTGGGTAAGGATTCCGCCTGTCTGAGTGATGCAGTTCCCTCTGAAAGCCCCAGAGGGCCTTCTCTATCGCTCTTGCATCCTTCGTACCTTCTGCTAAATATCTTCACCAGGACACTCACCCCTCTGGTGGTGGCTCTGTCTTTGTGGGAATTATTGGGTTCATTTGCTGAGGTCACTACATAAAGACATCACCAATTTCAGTCTGAAATACAGGACTTTATTTCCTTAGATTCTGTGCATTGGAAGTCAAGATCAGAGTGTGGGTAGGGACTTCTCTAAATGCTTGCAGCTTGACTTCGAGGCAGCTGTGCTACCGTGGTCTTCCCTCTGCACAGGTCTGAGGAATGGACCTAGCTTCCCCTTTGTGTTGGTGTAGCCTAATGAACTCAGTTCATTATTAGTTCATTACTTCTTTAAAAGCCCCATCTCCAAATACAGTAACACTCTCAAGTCCTGGTGTTGGAATTTCAAGGTTCAATTTTGGAGGAGATACATTCAAGCCAGTATGATTTGTCAAGGAGGGTGGTATTTGGGACTAGTATACATGGAGGTGAGTAACATGGCATGTCTTCTCATTCCAGATGGTTCTCCGTTGTCATGGTGACTGAGTACTAACTGACCAGCTATTTCTAGTGATCAATGAATGAAATGCCTTAGCAGCTCTTCTTCCTCTGCTTCCATTGATGCCCCTGTTATTGGGGGCTTCTGAGTGGCTAAGCATAAGTGGGATTGGTCCAGGCAACCCAGTGAAACCGATGCTTTCCCTATATCTATACCTATTTTGATACTTTGGAGGTACAAAAATATAGTCAAGCGCATAACAATACAACTTGTCATAATTGAAATAGGCACAAACAACAAATAACAAATGGACTCTTAAGCCTCCAACTGTCATTTCATTTATAGATTTAAAAACAATTCCATTACCGTGTTTAGAAAAATAATACACAAGCTTCAAAATATCTGTAGGGCACAACAACTTGTAATTTAGCAAGTTTTAAAGGTGCAGACTGAGCTTATGGATTTAAAAATATAATAATCAGAACAGTAAAACTTCTGTGTATTGTATATATGTACAATTACTGTATGTCAATAGACATATGTTTAAAAACACATATGTTTAAAACTCATAAAATCCTAATTAATAAAGGAGTGGGGGGGCTGGTGAAATGGCTCAGCAGTAAAGAACACATACTGCTCTTCCAGGGTATCCAGGTTCAGGTTTCAGCACCTTCCAGAAGACCAAAGAAAGAAAGAAGGAAAGATATTCCACATTACTCTTCTCAGAAAGTAAAAACATTAAACTATAGGGGCATTATTAAATACAGTTGAGGGGGAAAAAATGGTGACTTGGAAGAAGACTTGAAAGAAATTGTCTAGACTGTACCTAGGAAAACAAGAAAGTAAAAATATAATAGAGGGGTTGGCATATGAACAATGGAGGAAAAGTCCTGTGTATTTATTGGTAAAATGATGACATATTTTTATTCTATGTCAAAAGTGAGACAAGGATCACTTCACACTTACATTTAATTTGGATTAGAAGTTCTCACCATCACAGTGAGGCCAGAGAAGGAGAAATGGCATAAGAATCAGAAAGAATAGGACAAATGTTTCAATAGCCACAATTAATATTTAATGAATTTAGTGCAGAGGTACTAAGCCAATGTGCAGAAATCAATTATACATATATGCATACATGCAAAAACTAATATTTAGAAATAATATGCTTAAAAATATGATTTACAAAAGCATCCCAATAATAAATCTAGTGAAAGGCACAATCTCGTTGTGGGGAAAAAAACTAGCAAAATGTATAAAGGAGTCCCAGATCAGTAAGAGGGTACCATATTCATGGATTAGAAGGGTCAATATTGTGAGAATATCAATTCTTCCCAAAATGTTTACAAATTCAAATACAATACCAATCAAAATTGTAAGATATCTTCTGCAAATTGGCAGTCTTTTGTTGGTATTGTTGTTGTTTTATTTAAAATCATCAAGGTCCACGGTACATGCCTTTAATCTCAGAACTTGAGAGACAGAGCCAAGTGGGTTTCTGTGAGTTCAAGGTCAGCCTGATCTATAGAGTGAGTTCCAGGACAGCCAGAACTACATAATAGAGAGATTCTGTCTCAAAAATAAAAGAAAAAATAAATAATAGACCAAAAAGAAACAAGAAAGTCTTAAGGAAAGCAATGGGAAGGGCAACCTTCTTAACTGTCACACCACTGCTAGAGAAAGGGGTAGACAAAAAAACCAAGCAGAGCCCTGCATAGCACAGTTGAGTCACATGCTAACTGGGGAATAGTAATAGCGCTGTGGTTATGTGTTTCCCATTCAGGAAAATGTGAAACTATGCCCCAACCTCAGAGCACATCCAAAAGAAAATCAACTGCAGTTCCATGACAGGCAAGTCTGCCCAGCTTGCTCAGGACTGATGGGATCCTGGACCTTTGCAGCTTTTTAATTTACATGCATGTATTTATCACGGAGGTGCATGTGTAAAGGACAGAGGACTGCCTGAAGGGGCCAGTTCTCTCCTTCTACAGTGCGGGCTCTGCGTATTGAAGCTCAATTGTTGAGTTTGGTGGTAAGTGCCTTGACTCACTGAGTCTCCTCCCTGCCCCCTCCCCAGACTTTTCATTTTAATTTCACAGCAGCAGGGTCTTGCATGAATGAGGATGAACTTGTCCTAAATAGATCTCCTTGGAAAGGCAAATCAGCAAAGGGTTTAGCTATAAAATGCAACTCTGTCCTCCCAAGCACTGGACAGAAAGAAAAAAAAAACCTAAACCCCCAAGGCAAAGAACAGTCTCCATAAAGGGAAATACTGGCATTTACATAGATGTGAGCGAAATCAATCAAAATTAGTGATCCGTAGTCACAGAAAGCACTGTTAATCAGTGGGAGCCACAGCCTGGAGGTTCTGTACAGCGTGTGCTTCAGATAGTGTAAGAATCACTACAGGCTTGTGTGTGAGACAATGACCAAACGGGAAGAAACTATGGGTGGGAGACTACATCAAGCACTTCACTGAAAAGATGCAAAAATCTAATAAACTTGAGGAAAATCATGAACCCTCACCTCATTGGAAACAAAAAGAAAGCTAGGAAGCAGTGGGGAGCATATGCCTGTAACTCAGCATTGAGGAAGCTGAGGCAGGAGGATTACTGCAAGTACAAAGCTAACCTGGACTACCTAGTGAGCTCCAGACCACTCTGGTTACAGAGTGAGATCTTGTCTCAATGCAAAGAGGGAAGCAGGGTGCGGATGACTCAGAAGTTGAAAGTGCTTACTGGGCTATTAAAGGACCTAGATTTGGGGACCTAACACCCACGTCAGGCAGCTCCCAGATACCTGTGATCCAAGGATCTGCTTTGGTTTCTGAGGTCACCTGGACAAATCCATGTACACACACCACAAATAAAATAAATCAAAGAAGAAGGAGGAGAGGGGAAAAGAGGTGGGGGGACAAAAGGAAAGCGGAGATGGATTATACACTGGCGACTACACAGCAACAGAAAACAGCAAAGAAGACGGACTCACACATCATTTCGGACAAAAGCAACTGAGTCCAAAAAGGCATCTGCTGTATGATTTCCCCGAGCTGAAGTCCAGGTCATTCACCAGCCACGCTGAAACATGGACCCCTGCAAGCCTGGGGACCATCTCCCACAGGTGGAGCCAAACGACTGTAGCACTTTCAAAGTTAACGTTCGAAACCAGAGCCTGGACCTGAAACAGCCGTGACCCTGAGCTGCTTCCTACAACGTGCGCATGACCTCCTCTCAGTTCTCCTTCTGCACCCTCAGACCTGGGCCTGTCACAATCCTGGGAAACTCCAGGCATTGGGTAATAATTACGTGTGCAGGAAAAGCCCTTGAGGCCTCCTGCTACTTCCCGGCAATGCTCCAGGCACCACTCCGCCCAAGCAGCTAAAGCTTCCGCAGTTGGGAATCACAGGAGGATGAAGAAGGTCTGTCTTGTTAGCCTTTGTGAAGAAAGACGTGAGATGGGACTTTCCAGCACACCTGTGCAATCGCCTCCCGTTTGAGACTAAGATCTGGCTTGTTTGGAACATTGCTTGCCCAGCATATATGAGGCCCTACACTTGACCCTAAGCACCCGCAAACTGTGTGGTGATGCGGGTCTGTGATCCCAGCACTTGGGAAGAGTAGGCAGGAAGATTAGATGTTCGAAGTTCTGCCTGGCTCTGTAATGAGTTTGAGGCCAGCCTGGGCTACATCATGCTGTGCCTCAAACAAAAACAAAAACACAACTTCCCAGTGAACGTCGCTGGCGGAGAACATACCTTCCTACAACTTTTCAAAGAAAGAAAAACAATCCTGGCAATTGGGACAGCCATGTCACCAACAGTAGGGGACTGCCATCATCTCCTACTGTCCCGTGACTCTCATCCGTCTGTGTTAGAAACACATCCTTGTAGCTCTTGGGAGCAGATCTTCAGTGAAACCGCTCTTTCCTCTATTTAGTCTCTAATAGGGAAGTCCCACAATCTTTGCACATTTTTCAAAAAATGAAAAAAAAAAGACTTCTGTTGCCAAGAAGTTTTCTTTCGAAAGTTACTATTTTTGTAGGACCTATTAAAATGCAGCACACTCGTTCCCCACGCTGACTCGGCAGGAGTTAGGCTCACAGGCCCTATTTCCAGAGCCCAGTTGCCATCTGGGCCATACGCAGATGTTCGGGTAGGACAAGACCCCTCCAACACAAGTTTTTGTTCATTGTATTAAACAAAAGCAGCCCTGTTAATTTCAGCTTCATCCAGCAGCAAGTTTGAAGGGGGAAGGAGGAGAGAATCAATATTTGCTAAGAGGAAAAGAACAAAATCAGTCGGGGGGGAAAACAATTATTTGCTGGCTTTTCATAGAATGTTACAAATAATGGTGGCTCAAACCCAAGAAAATAGTTCAAAGAATTGCCCAACACCAGCCCTTTAATCTGTGGTTCAGTTTACCCTCTGGTTCACTCTCTCTGTGAAGAACTTGAATCCATGAAAATGTTTGTGGGAATACAAACTAATTGCTATGCCAGCGCCAGGCTCCTCCCTGCAGAGGGCTCTCAGCTGGGCGGGATCCCACAGCAGCCCAGCTCACAAGGGCAGAAGATGTTCGCCACACACAATTATGCGGATGTAGGTACTTGTCTGGTAAGTGAGTGAATTTCACAACCCACTAGGCATCCTGGAACTGTACAAGCCCAAGCAGGTACCTCCAAGGTCGGTCCACAATGGCCCCTGGACTCTCCCCCTCAGAGGGCTGGGGAAGTGTTAGCAGTCATGGAAGATAAAGTAATGGCTAACCAAAAGTGACCCTTTATACACAAAGGGCCACTCGGTACAAGTTATTATCTCCAGGAACAAAGAGCTGGCAAGCCCAGACATGAGTCACTTTATTAACCTAGGGATCAGGACTGAATTTCACAAGGCCAGAGCCTGACCTGTCGCAAACACCAGTATCCTTCCAGGAAACGAGGGGTCTCCAGAGAGGGAAACAAGAGGCTCCTGGCCCAGGAAATGGGATCTAAAGTGTGTTGTTTTGCTATTCCAACAGAAGGGACCCCCTGTACAGGGACCCCGGCTTCTTACATGGACACCATGGATTTCTCTGGCCTTTAGGAATTTACTCTGTGTTCATTCTAGAAGCTTTCAGTTTTGACTCCTGTTGGTAGTCCAGAATGCCCTCTGACCAGCCTGAGCAGAACTGGCCTAAGGTTTCAGTCCTGCCAAGAGGCCTTGCCTTTCTCCCCATCCCTCAAGCTCTGTCTACCTGGGTCACCACCTGGGACTTGGCGATGTTCCCTTCCTGACCAGGTGGTCCTGCTACATAACTTGAGACGGACCACTGCTCTCTGTGTGCTACTTTCATGATCTGCAAAATCTGCAAAGAAAACTCAGAGATGGGGTAGCCAACAGGGGACCAGGCCTTCCAGCTCCAAAGTTCAAGGCCTGGATCTTCCTTAGTAGATAGAAGTCTACCCAAGGGGGAGTAGTGTGGGCATGATGCTGACCACTCTTCCGTCCCCCCAGGGATGAGGGACCAGGAAGGAGTCAAGAGGAAGCATGCAGAGTGGGAACAGTGGGGCCCATCCGGCTCAGGGGGCTCCCAGGCTATGCTGGACAGAGGAAACCTGACCACGCTATGCATCAGCCCCCAAGGCTGGGGAGCAGATATCCGGGCCTTGTCTTACACAAGAAGTGGAGGAGAGTTAAGGAGTCACATGCCAGTGACAATAATAAAAAGAACAGCAAGGAGATGCCAGTATCAGCTCAACACACAGCCAGGTCCCCAACCTAGGTTGGGTAGAGGCCGCTCCTGAAAGTGCCTTTTTGGAAAGAGGTGCCTGCTTTGGCTACAAGTTAGGCAAAAGGGATTCTACAGCCTTCTAAGCTAAGACTCTGACTCTACCTGCTGTGCCAGGCACCAGAAGAGGACTGCTTCCTCCCATCCCAGCCAGCATCCAAAACGAGACCCGTGGGTGACAGACATGAAGTAACAGGCATAAGGACTCAGTAGATTTGACCCCAGAGCCTTGTTCTTGGGATTAGCTGCTTCTCCAGTGGTTTTCCAGCTTCAACCAGGACTCCCCAAAGCTGACATCATCTTCCCCCCTTCTTCCAGGCATCAGCCACAGTGCAAGTGTTTACCCCAGAGTAGGTAGTGCGACAGCCCAGCCAGTTGCTAAACATTTACCAACACCTTGTATGCCCCAGGTCATAATGCCCAGATCCCTGGAGCTTTAGAGCCTCATTCTTCCTGGCGCATCACTGCCTGGTGTCCTTCCCAGGACCACACTAACCCTAAAGCCATGTTGGACCTCAGGCAGGCAGCTAGACCTGCCTCCAGCTCAACCGTAGCCACCAGCCACCCTGGACTCTTAGGCAGTCTCACCGTTGGATCACTTTACTCATAGAAGGGAAGAAGCACTCCTTAGGTAGCCACTGTGTGCCAGGAACTGAAGCAGGCCCCACAGGCACTCTGGCCATGTTGGTTTGAATGAGAATACCCCTCCCCCATAGGCTCATAGGCAATGATGCTATTTGAAAGGATTAAGTGGTATGGCCTTGTTGGAGGAAAGATGTCATTAGGGGCTGGGCTTTGAGGTTCCAGAAAGCCCATTACCAGCCCAGAATTTCTCCTCCTGCTGCCTGAGGATCTCCCAGCTACTTTTCCAGCATCATGTCTGCCTGCATTCCACACACTCTGCCATGAGGACAATGGACTAAGCCTTGGAACCTGTCAGCCAGCCCCAATTAATATTTTCCTTTATAGGAGTTGCCATGGTCATGGTGTCTTATCACAGTAATAGAACACTGACTAAGACACTGACCTAGCAGAGGCCACAGAAGGGACCCTGAGCCCTATAGATAGATGTTCAACCACTATCAAAAAAAGGGAAAGGCCTAAGAATCCAAAGCAGGGGTCAGGGAGAAGCCGGCTTGCGGGAGGCTCAGGAGGACACATGCGCTAATTTTCATTCAGACTGTCAGCTTATTTGGCTGTTACAAAGGGTTGTCTTCCTTCTGGGCCAAAGGGAGGAGGGGGTGTACCTGGGGAGGTTGCTTGTTTAAGGGGAAGCGTACCTGAGTTGGGAAACCTGTCTGGAAAAGAACCATGCCCGAGTACGGGAGCCTGCGTAATGAGAGAACCTGCCTGGAGAAGGGTCTTCCTGACCTGGAGAACCTGCCTAAGGAATGGCATACCTCAGAAAAATTTTGGTGACTGAGACTCGAGGGCCTAATTCCTGTCTGGATTGACTTCTTTCATGTCAGGTGATTTCTGCTCCTGCTCCTAGCCACAAGCATCTGGATGCAAACAGAGAGAGAAGCATTGTGAACTGGTAACTACAAGCTGAAGAAAGTCAGAGGGAAAAGAAAAGGTAATTCTCACGTGGCTCATGCAGTTAAAATTACCCACAGGCATGACAAGGTGGCAGAGCCCCATGTGAACCCAGGTGGAGCTCCTTCTGGATGCCTTCTGAGCCCACAGATACATATGACTCTTAGAATATCAGTTGGACATAGAGGATACAGGGTCTTGGGTTTGTCTCTGGGTCTTCATGAGCACAGACCATTGATTCTGGCCACTGCCTCTGGTGCCAGCAGCTCAGAGAGACTGTAGAAGAAACACAGGTGTGAAGGGGCTGCCATGGCTCTACCATGTGGAGCTGCGAGTTCCATCCCCAACACGGCAAAAAGGAAATGTTGCACTCCCCACCCCTCCCTGCCCCACCCTGGAAGTTATTTTAAGGAATTAACTGGAACCATGGTAAGGCACCTTGCTGTGCGTTTTTACTTCGGGCGATTTGGGCTACAGACAGATCCTTCCAAATGCTGCCAATCAAGCCGCAGTGATTGACATGTCCCTCTGGGGCCTCGGATTGTCATGGACATTGTTCAAAGGTCTGGATGACATTTGTCAAAGTCTCTAACAGAAGGCTTGCTCTTCCCAGGGCCAGCACGTTATATCCTTCTCCAGAGGCAGGGGAAGGGGAGTGACATTTTCAGGCGAGGCAGATTGCAGGGTCTCAGCGGCTCACCGAGGGTGCCATTGCTCCATGTTCAGAAACCTGCATAGGGGTATACTGTGTAGCAAGGCCTAGAGTCCTGTGATCCATGACATAAAAGCCTCTCCAGTGTGAGGCTTCTCCATTGTGCCTCCACCCCAGTGTCCCTCAAGGAAGAGGTGCGAGCATCACCTTTCCTCCTCAACTCTGAGGCCAGCCACAGCACATCTATCTTCTTTCCTGTCGGTAGGGACAGCATGCGAGGATGGGAAGGGCTGACCCTGAAAGTATTTTCACAGCTGCAAGAAGGCTTTTCCACTTGAGCCTTTAAAAATAGGTTGTCATCCCCCCACCCCCACCCCCAGGAGAAGTAATCTAAGCAAAACCCATTTCTGGGTCCAACTACAGAAGTTTATAGACATCTTCCATTTGTATGTGCCAACCACACGGAGCCTAAGTCACTGCCTGGGCCTCAAGGGTCTGACTTGGGACCTATATTATGCTGTCTATTGGGGGGCGGCTCCGCTCAATCTGGCAAGTCGCCAGCAGCCCGTGCCAGGAGGAGGAGAAGGCCCCCTGCCTGTGTGGCATTCACGGGCTCAGCCCCAGGGGGCTTGGCCATCTTTATTTCGCCAGCAGAAACCTCAGAACTGCCAAGCCAAAGCTTTACAGGGAGCACAGCTGGGCAGAGCCAACAGGAGCTTCGCTTTGTTTTCTGGGACAGCCTTCATCACGATCACGTACCTCCAACACATACATGCACACATGTAGGACAAGAAACCTGGGTTCCCCAGGCCAAAGCCAAGGCCCCTCTGTGAGCTCCATGGTCCTCGGCCTCCACTCCTGCAACATGACAGCAGCTCTGTGCGAACTGCCCAGACAATGCTGTGGGAAAGGGTACTGCTGTGTGTTCAGAGAGAGAAGACAGCTGTATGGGCTCACTTCAGGTTGACTCAGCTCTGGAGTCAGGCCGCTGCCAAAGTAGAGGGAGCAGGCAGCTTTGATCCTGAGAAATGACTCCACCTTAACCTCTTCCCCTTAGCCCCTTTATGAAAGATGATATTGGGGAGGGGGGTGTCCAAATGCTTTTTTATGCAATGTGTGATTTTTTTTTCAGAACAACTGCACCAGGATTTGGGTAACATCTCAAAAAAGATGCTCTCCCACTCTCTTAGCCTCCAAGGGGTCCTGCCTGGGAATTCCTGCCGAAGGGCCTGCATGGAATGGAAGGAAACCAAGATGGGGGAGAAGAGAGGCAGTGCTGTGCACAAAAGGCCCTACCCTTCATCATCTCTGGGATTTGGAAACCAAAGGATAAGCACCTGCAAATAGAAGGTTTGGGGGACCTTCTCTAAGAGGCAGAGAGGCTCTTACGGGCCACACACACATACACCGGTCAGTTCCCCAGGATGGTTAGAGATGAGATGATGTAGACTTATGAATCAGAGCTCTCCATCCCTCAGTGTCCTGCCCTCATACCGTGAGACAATGGCACACAGGCACAAAAGATCTGCGACCTGGGCATCCACCCATCCCTTGACTGAATAAGGAATGAGGGTTCCACCTAAGTTGAGGCTCTTGCCCTACCCGCCCCACCCACCTCCTCCACAGAGGCCAGCCTTGTCTTGGATGGCTTTCCATTCTCATTCATGTCACCCTGCCTCTTGTCCTTCATCCTGGCATGTTCTATCCCCTTCTAGAGGTTTTCTGCTGAGTACGGAGTAAGGTGGTACCCTACCTGATTTATCCTGGTAAACCTCTGCTGGAACATGGGCCAGAGCAGAGTATGCACCAGCCCTCAGGCCTCAGGGCACATGATCTGGCCCACGCCACATCCTACAGCAAGAGACCCACTCCCGCACTGACCCTGGGTATATCCATCATCAAACCTCCTAACAAGGGATGCCATAGAAGCAGTTATGCACACGTGCGGCATCCTGTCTCGCGAAGGCTTTGGATAGCTGGGGCTCGGCAGCCCACTGCTCACAGCTGCAAACTCAAAGCTTTGGAACTGTGTGTCGACTGAACTGTCTCCGAGTCTGCTGTGATTTCAGGGAGAGGATCACTGCTTTCTTTCCTGCTCTCCATCACTCAGCTTTCTCACACTTTTAAAAATGCAGTCATTGAAGGCGATCCCTAAGGAGATGAGGCAGAGAACTTAGTGTTGAGATATCAGAGCTGTCCTGACTGTCAATCCCCAGTTCCCCAGAAAATTCTGAATTGAGCCTGTTAGTTCTACATTTACAGAAACACTGGAGGTTATGGGGAAAATATTCAGAAGGAAATTAGTAGCTGATGTGGTCTCTCTGCACTCCACCCACCTGAAGCTGCTGTCACGTAGGAAACTTTGATGAATGAAAAACACTGAGACTACCAGCACCTTCAGCATCGGCAGCCAATGCCAAGAGGCCAAGTTCCCTGTGGCATCTGGGACTCTGCAGATACTCCATGCCCTCTATGAGCCCACTGTGGGACACACTTGAACTCCGACACACGTCCCTGTGGTATAGCAAATGACTGTCAGCCATTGTTCCATTGCAGTGACAAAATAATGGTGGCAATCAGTTAAAAAGGGGGAAAGATAGCTGGGTGTAGTGGCGTGCACCTTTAACCCAGCACTTGCAAGGCAGAGGCAGGTGGGTCTCTGTGAGTTCAAAGCCTGCCTGGGCTACATAGTGAGTTACAGGACAGTCAGAGCTGAACAGTGAGACCCTGTCTCAACAAATACATAAAACAAAAAAATGAAAGGTTTATTGTGACTCGTAGTTTTAAAGTTTCAGTCCGTGTCAGTTGGCTTTTTGGCATGTGTCAAGACAGAACATTGTGGTTGGAATATGTGGCAGAGGAAGTTTCTCACCTCACGATGGCTAGGTAGAAAGAGAAGGACAGAGACATCAACAGGGGAAGAGGGCAGCTCTTAAAATATAGTAAGAGCTATCCTTGCAGTGTTCTAAGGAGAGCCCAGCAAACAAACACAGAAAAGCTGAAAATATGTTTCATATTTAACTGCACATCTTTTAAACCAAACATGGGGCTCTAGAAGTGGCTCAATGGTTAAGATCACATGCTGCTTTTCCAGAGGACCTGAGTTCAGTTCCAGCTCACACTGGATGGCTCATATCTGTAACTCCAGCTCCAGAGAGTGCTAACCCCTCTGGACTCTGAATATCTGTACACACAAGTACACACACAGGCACACATAATTAAAGTAAAAGAAATATTTCTAAAAATAAAAATAGGACTGGAGAGGTGGCTCAGTGGTTAAGAACACTTGTTCTTGCAGAGGGCCTGGGTTCAATTCCCAGCACATGTGGATCACAGCATCTGTAACTCCAGTTCCAGGGGATCTGATGCCCTCTTCTGACCTCTGTGAGTACCAGGGATGCACTTGGTGCACGAACATACATGCAAGTATAGCACTAACACACATAAAATAAAATTAAAATTTTAAATAAATAAATAAATAATAGTAAAAATGGATAAATACAAGAGTGGTGGAGGTGTCGAGAGATCCTGAGGCAACAGCTCCCTTGTGCATCATGATGCTTTTAACCGTCAAAGCCCCTTGAAGGGCTTTGTTGTTCATGGGTATCAGAGTCCACCCAATAGCCTTCTCTGTTAGGGATGTGCTATTGAAATAAGGCAGAGTGAAAAGGAGAAATGGCGATCCTAACCAAGTTCCACCAAGTCAGGGTGGGTGGCCTTCTGTATCAGCATGCATCCCAGTTCTTGCTGCCTTTAGAGGAAGGCATTGACTACAACATCCACAGGCCAAATGGCATCCCCGGAAAAACATGACCTGGGAGCTGGGGAGATGTCTCAGTGGGTAGGAGTGCTGCTTTGCAAGCAGGAGGACCTGAGTTCAAATGCCTGCAACCCATGTAAAAAGCTGGGCGTGGCCTCACACCGACCTGTAACCCAACACTGTGGGGGCTGGAGAGAGGGGGATTTCTGGGACTTGTTGGTCAGCAGCCTAGCTCCAGGTGGAGTAAGGGACCCTGTCTCAAGGAATGATAGTTGAAGAGTGACAGATCAGAACCTCTAACACCCTCCTCTAGCCTCTGCATGCATACAGGGGTACACACATCCACACACATGTGTCCAACATCAAACACGTAACTCTCATATGTAATAAAACATAACAAATCATTAAATAAATGAAAATAAAGATATGCCTGCTTCTAGAGTAAGGAGATTTATTTTGCCTGATTCCTCAAAGTCGCTTCCAGGGGAGATTGGGTGGGTGCAGTGTGTGGAAGGAGGTACAGGAAGCCTGGTTTTTACCACAGCAGGATTCTGAACTTGTACGGCACAGTGTCTGCCCAACCCGCAGGGCTGCTGGGAACTCAGACAGTGGAGAGACAGCAGAGCTGACAAGAGGAAGCCAGGGCAACCTGCATCCTTTATAGTTGAGGGTCACCCCTCAGCGCCAGTCAAGGGGAGGGTACTTCCAATTCTCCATTTTTTTTCCCCAAGGGAATCCAGGCATCCAAGTGTTTACATAAAATCTCTTGCGTTTAAAATGTTTTCTTTTTAAAAAATTTTTCTTTTTGGTTTTTTGGGAAATTTTTTAAAAAATAGTTTGTTGAGTTTTCTATTACAGAATCTGGTTTTCAAAGTGGGTGTGCTGATAGGTTTGGTTGACTTTGTTTATTTTAAAGGCAGGGTCATTCCGTAACTTAGACTGGGATACTACCGTGTAGACCAGGCTTCTCACCTTGAAGCCACAGCAATCCTCCTGCCCTAGCCTCTCAAAGTGCTGGGATGGTAGGTGCGAGCCATCACATCTGGCTCAATTCGCATTTTTGGAGGAAAATAGAACATTTATTCCGTGTGAGATGTGAGAGAGAGAGAGAGAGAGAGAGAGAGAGAGAGAGAGAGAGAGAGAGAGAGAACTTCTTGCTTCCAGAAAGAGAGCAGGATGAAAGAGCAGAATCCATGAAAAGTGCATTCGAGGCCTGGACCCTGTCTCACGCCTCCAGGCTACACCCAGCCCAAACCCCTTCAGGAATCTGCCTCTGCTAAAGAGATAGACAGGCTCCCTGATGGGCAGAAAGATAGGGAGGGGGCCATGGCTAGGTAATAAAGGTGATGAATCTCCAAGATGGCTAAACTTCTTCCTTGGCCTTTTGACTTGAGAGAAAAGTCTGGCAGCTTTTGTCTCCCACCGGCAGGCCCCCTACTGATGGACGGGCTCAATAAGTTCAAAGCCCTCTCAGAACATGTCCATCATCGTTCTGGACCAATCAGCCATCGTTATCTTAACGCTGGCCAGTCCTGAAGTAGGAGAGGCTTTAAGACCCCCAGGCCTCCAGGAGAGACAGGCTCTTTGGCTTCCTCTCTTCCTTCTGCTTTGTGGAGGGTCTTCCCTGTGGGCTGTGATGTGCATGACCCCACACCCCGATAAATGCCTTCCTTCAACTGCCGATTCTGTCTGCAGTGCTTGAGATCTCTCCGCAGCTACCTGTGATGCTTCATATTTTTCCTGCCTGTTAGTTCTTAAACTGACAGAGAAAATGAACCCAACCAAGACCCCTGGACTGTGTTATTTCTAGACTGCATCCCCCTGAAAAGCGATGTTGTGACCCCGAGCTGTCCTGAATAGAGAGACACAGTTTATCAGAGCACAGTCCAATCCCTCTTCCTTCCTTCCTGCTATGCTGATGAAAGGGCTGCAGGTGCAGCAGCCCTACGGTGACTGTGAGGACAAAAGGCTTGTGTAGAGAATGGAGCAAAGAGGTAAAGATACGGGTCTCTGAGGACACACGTGGATAGCTTCTCTGTCCCTGTCTGGTTTTGTCCAGATTTTAGTAAGAAAAAAAATAATAATACTTTGCCTTAGCCAAGGTTCTTCAGAAAAACAGAGTCCAAAGCAAGGATTAAGTATCGGTTCTTCGTTTGCTCCCTAGGGAAAACAGACAAGAGGCCCAGAACGATGAGCCACAAGCAGGGCTATGCTGTGCCCCACTGCCCACTGCTTCACAAGCACTGAGTTCAGCTGAATCACACATTCCACTGGCGATACGGGCTATCCTTGGCCAGGCTGTGGAGGTCAATGCCTTGGTACCCCCCAGAAGGTGACTCTGTTCTCTAGACCCCTTTTTGCAGTTGCACAGGGTGACAGATGATGTCCCTGGGGTGGTATTAAGACTAAGAAAAGCCAGGACCTCCCAGAGTGCAGCTATAGTGACCACACAGCAGAACCCAGGGGGCTCGCCTGGCTCTCCCCAGGGCCACGGTGCTCAAGGGACCAATGAAGGCATATGATGGACGGTGAAGGACAGATGCTGGTCTATGTTCTCTCACGGGTGTCATTTGTCTCTGAACTGTGAGGACTGATGTGCTTGTGTGAGTGTACATATGTGTATGTGCACACACATACATGTGAAGGACTTCTCATGAACGTGAATATATTTTTATTTCAAACATGCTTTCAACTGTAGTATCTGTTAGGTCTCAGGATGCCCAAATATCCAGAAATGGATAGGAGGATTTCTGTTGGTTGGATAAAAGCCAGCATTACTCAGGTAGTTGTGAAACTGGTTCCTATCAGCACACTGGACAGGGCCAGGGTTAGGTAAGCAGGAGAGTGGGAGAGACCAGCAGAGATCTCAAGATAGCAAATGATAGAGAGCGAATATAGGAGAGCAAGAAGACAGCAAGAGATAGAGGGAAATAAGATAGATAGATAGATAGATAGATAGATAGATAGATAGATAGATAGATAGATAGATAGATAGATGATATATGGATGATAGACAGATGAAGATAGATAGATAGATAGATGATATATGGATGATAGACAGATGAAGATAGATAGATAGATAAATAGATAGATAGATAGATGACATATGGATGATATAGATAGATAGATAGATAGATAGATAGATAGATAGATAAGATAGATGGATAAACTGATAGAATATTGAGAATAGGAGCATCAGGGGAAAATACCTTGCAGCTATAAAGAAAACAAATGGATAGCTGGGAGAAGGGAAGCCTGAGGAGGTAAGAAGCCAGCATGCCAGGGTGGAGACTTTGAAACATATGTATAACAGGCAATTGTGATACTGAGGGAGCCTGGAGGCCAGCATGGGCTTTAATACGCAGCTACAGGTATATGCCAATGGAGTCGTAGGTCCCTTTTGCCAGAAGTAAGGGAATGACTCCTTTTGGTAGATGGGGACTGGTTTCCCAAGTTCCTGAGGAAATCCTCCTATAGTCCAGGTGGAGCTCATTTCTGGATATTTGGACAGCCTGAAACCTAACATTCCAGCTATTTGTTGATGGTAAGGGACAACATGGTTTCTTCTGTTGCTGCCTCTGAGCTGTGGGTCATGTGGTGGTCCAGGAAGGCTGGAATGTGAGCCAAATGCCAGGACAGAGTAGGAGCTAGGGATCTAAGGGAGACCAAAGAACAGCCTTGAAGCTGGCCCCTGGAGGCCATAGTTTGGGAGTCAGTTCTCTTTCAACAAGTCCATGGCTGGCAGGTTTTGTCTGCCTACCTGGGACTAGTGAGGAGCTGGTCCAAAGGAGCAGTTTGCGGGGCTACAGCTGATTCTTGGATAGTGTCTGTCAGATGAGCAGAAATCTGCTGGGACAGGTAGTATCTATATTATCTTACTGCTTTAAACTGTCCTTTTCCAAGAGACATATTGGTGAAAGCAGAGAAACATTTCCACAGTTAAGAGCATCTGCTGCTCTTGCAGAGGACTGAAACTTGGTTCCCAGCACCCTTGTCAGCCAGTTCACAACCACCTGCAACTCCAGCTCTGTCCGGGCCCTCTTCTGGCCTCCAAGGACACCTGCAAACTCATTTGGTAGCAGTGCCAGCCTAAGAGACTGGAGTCTGGGCCCTGTCCAAAGCAGGGTGTCTAATTAAAAACAAAAACCAACCAAACAAAACAGAACACACACGCACTTTAGGGATCAACTCCAAAGACTTGAACCTTAGGAGTAGCCATGTCCTATTGCCTTCTTAAGAACTGGTTTTCCGAAATGCAAAAGCTCTTGTTTACAATGTTTGCTAATTTGCATGGCATCAATCTCCTACTTTGGCCAATTTCTGTGAACGGAGTCAGGAAGAGTTGTGCCCTACTGACTCTCACGTCTCCAGCAACTTTTTTCCCTGGGTGTTAGGGTAAGCATATAGCTCAGCTCTGAATTGCCAAGGTATGCAGGAATTCTCCAGCCCCACATAAGAATAACGTGATCCTGGACTATTGGTAGCTTAGCAATCTCTGAGGGACCTCACAAACAGACAGAGTTCCTGCAGAACAGCAGACTACACTGCTCACATTTCTCCCCTGAAAAAATAAAAATGTGTACTTTCATTCTGCAAACAAAGATAATCAGGCAAATGGACAGACAAGACCACCTGAGTAAGAACCGGAAGAAGCAACAGACCAAAGAAGCCCACCAAAGGCACCCAGAACAAAATGGCAAGGGAAGAAATTGACTCCATCTGTATAAAGGTCAAGATGGTAAAGAAAAACTGTGATGTTTGGAGACTCATAGTTGGGTAGAGCGATGGCAGCAAGAGCTAGGCTTATGACAGACCGGAGGGAAGAGGGGGTGACTGGGAAGGTGTGTGGGAAGATTGTTCTCTTGTCTAGCACTCAGTGCATGGTAACTTATTAAACCACACTCCCAAGTTTTATACATTTTCATTTTTAAATTAATTTCCATAGGAAATTTTTTAAACAGTGCTTCCTGTCTAGGTAGTCTTCATCCAAATTATACAGAGGTGACTCAACAGTTGAAAATTAAATCAGTCATTCTGTCCAATGAAGAAAAAAAACTCAACATTTGTCAAAATTTTTTTTAAAAAAAAAGGTTTTTGATTAATTTAAAACATACAATTAAAAAACAAAAGTCTTGGAAGCTGAAAAGAAAATACTATTTACTTGATAAAGAGCCTTTATTTGACAGAAAGAAGTCTAGAGTGAGAGCTGGAGAGATGGCTCAGTTAAGAATGCTTCTGGAGTCTAGAGTCTGGTTCTCGGCACCCACATCAGGCAGATTGTAACCATCTGTAACTCTAGGGGCTCTGAGGTTCTGGACAGTCACATGCATGCACACACACACACCACACACACAAATAAAAACAAAGAAATGTACAGTGTCTAAACTTAGTGATGAAATAGCAGAAGTATTTTCATTAAAGTCAGATAAAAGCCAAGTATTATTTGTGTGTGTGCGGGTGTGCAAATGTGTGCGCATGTGCATGTAGAGCCCAGGGGTTGATGTTGGGTGTCTTCCTCAATTGTTCCATGCCTTATTTCTTTCTCGCTGAGCCTGGACTTCATCCACTGGACTAGCCAACAATTTCCAGAGACACCCCCCGCCTCTAAATGTCCAACACTGGGGTTACCTGCAATAACCTCCTTGCCCAGCTTTTCAGTAAGTGTCGGGGATCGGGATAGCAAATACTTTACTACCAAAACCATTTCCCCAACCCCTCCAAGTCTAGTGCTGTATTGTCTTCACTGTCATGCATGCTTCCGTTGGAAGTTTTCCCTAAGGAAATTTCAAGAGAAAGGAATACAAAGAATGAAATTCAAAGAGAGAAGGGAAAAGTTGTTCTTCACAGGTGCACAAGGAGCTACATGAAAAACTGAAAAGAATTAGGCCATTCTGCTACCTGCTCACACCACAAGGCTTCCACATGTAGGGAGCGCCTATGTGTGATTGTTACACGGTAGTACCTCCTAAAAATTGGTGGCTCGGCTCCCAGAGTGACACTATTGGGGTGTGCTGGCAGAGGAGGAACATGATAAAAGGTCCTCAGGCCATTGGGTCATTTCCCAGCATATTTCTTTCTTCTTGACTTCCGTATATCCCCACCATGATTTACCTGTGGGTCTTGAACTGACTTCCCCAGAGCTGTGAACTAAGCATAAGCTGGTTGTCTCTGGTGGTTTTTTGTAGCTATGGAAATGAATACTGTGGGCTTCCTGAAGCTGTGTAGACAGAGCTCTGTCCAGCCAAACTCAGAACTGTTTACACTGCCAGAAGTGGGGTTGTTGGGTCATTTGGGGTTCTATGACACCGGGGAAGGTGGCTTTTGAGGGAGCTAGGACAGTCTGGGCTTTAAAAGGCACGGTCATTACACCACAGTTTGTCAGCTCCATCCATGGGCTCCGGCTCTGTGGCCTGAAGGCTTGGGGTTTAAGGAAGACCCCAGAGCTTGTGAACGGTTTGAGAGAGGAACATTCTGTTATTGTTTTCAGATATAAGTAAACACAATACAGTGTTTGCCCAGCTTCTCACTTTGTGCGCTTCACGGGGCCAGTGTACTTATGGAATGAGCTGATAGGCAGGGGTGCACCAACCCATGTCCACAGAACTCTCTGTGCAATTTTGAACTGATGGGCAGGGGTGCACCATGTTAAGTCCCCAGCACATTCTAGGCACTTTCTGGGTTTCACCCAATCAATACCTAATATTCCTCTCCAGGTGGCTTCAGAGCTGCTCTAGGCATGGGTTGGGGCGGGGGGGACGTGTCATGAGGTGTCAAGGCCAGGCACACATGCCTGCCAGTCTCACAAGGGCTTGTTACTGATGGACTTCAGTAGCCCATCCACACATCAGTTATCCAGTACCCTGTTGAGGAGGAGGGGCCACCCTGGGTCAGCCATCTTGGCTGCTGGAGAGGCAGGAAGAGGCTCTGTTATTCTGTTTGTGCCTGTTCCGGGAGGGAGCAGCTTTGCTGTCATTATTCACAGAACCCACTATATCAATTGCGAATCAAGAGTTAAGCGAAATTTTAAAATTAAATCTGAAACCACAGGATATGTACAAGAGGGTGAGGATTATGCCGGCGTTTTTATCAGTCACAGCTGCTCCATTATGTCTGTTTAGGGTAGAAATGGGCCTTTGAAATGCACGACCAAAATAAACACACAGGCAGCTGTAGCTGGTGTGGGTAAGTGAGCTAGCGAGTGGAACCAGCCAGGGAGGCCACAGGTCACAGTCGCCTGCGTCAAAGGCAAAGTAAATAATCCATGCATTCATCTGACAATGCCTAAAGAGCAGACATCTTCCCAGAGAAAACCCTATCAGCACCTAGGAATTGAAAATTTTGTGGACTGTTGCAATTCATGAAAAAAAAAATCATAACTTTTTAGAAACACCAAATATGGAATTAGAAGTGATGTTGCAGAGAAGCCCCATAGAAAGTATGGTGCTTTTGCAGCAACCATTCGTACAGGCCAATATTTACAGAGAACTTGCAGTGTGTCCTTTGTTTTTACTCAGTGATAAGCATACAGAACTGAAAATGGTATTCAAATTCCTCTTGGCACGGAATAGTGCTAACTGTTAACTTGAAGGGGTCTAGAACCACCAGAGCCTCTGAGCATGCTTAGAGGAGGTTAACGTGATTATATAAATGGAGGTGGGAAGATCCACCCCGCTGTGGGAGGCACCATTCCCTTGCCTGGCATCTTGGACTGTGCAGGTGGAGAAAGGGAGCTGAGCAGCAGCAGGCAATCATCACTCTCTGCTTCCTGATTGTGGGCATGATGGAGCCAGTGCTGTACTTGTGGCATGAACTGGTAGGCAGGGGTACAACATTCAAGTCCACAGAACTCTCTGCAGTTCCTAACTGATGGGCACTACCATAAGTCCCTAGCACATTCTGGGCAGTTGCTTCAAGAGCCTGCCACTTTTTCTTATGCACCATGATGTACCCTAGAAATGTAAGTCAGAATAAGCCCTTTCTCCCTTACGTTGCTTTTGTAAGGGTATTTTATAAGTAACTAATATAATCTCCCATAGGAGAACCATCATCGGCAAGAAAATAAATAACTAATGATTCTCATGTAACGGTTAATACATTTCAACCATTAATTTATTACAAGCATTAAAACTTACTGATGGCCACATGTCTAAATAAATTTTACTTGACCTAAAGTCAATAAGCCTTGTATATTTTTAATTTTTATTACTTTTAATTATTGGGCCGGGGTGGGGGATACGCACATGAGTGCAGCTATCCATGGAGGCTAGAAGATCACTTAGATTCATGGAGCTGGAGCTTCAGGCGATCGTGAGCCACCTGACATGGATGCTGAGAACTGACCCTGGGTCCTCTGTAAGAGCAGCAAGTCCTCTTAAGTGTTGAACTATCTCTCCAGCCCAAACCTAACTTCTTTCTCTTTCTTTCTTCTTTCTTTCTTTCTTCCTTTCTTTCTTTCTAAATCCATGGTGGTTCTGGAAAAAAATAGAGGGAAATAAAAGCACATGAAGCCATAAAAGACTTTGATTTTCCCCACCCGTGTGTGTCGGCGTGTACAAACACATGTGTGCCTCGAGCATGACTGTGCAGTGTTTCACTTCCTGGGTGGAAACAGTTTTAGAAAGTAAAGGCGAGGTTAACAGGCCAAACTCTTATTTCAAGGGAAAATGTTGAAACCAGTTCACGCAGAGGGTTGGCATTTGTGTCTCAGTCTGAGATAATGGAATTACAATTTTGAACAGTGCTGTCCTTTTGGATGTAGCTGAAGGCACTCTGGGAAGGGGAACTGCTTTCAAAGGCACACTGGATTAAAATTGGCTCCGATGGTCTCGCAGAGCTCAGCCAGCATGGATGTTCTTGGAGGTAATGACCCAGAGAAGAAGTGATTTGTGCTCACTTACAGTTTCCCACAGCAGGAAGCGCGGGAAGGGAGAAACAAGCCTGGAGGGGCAGATCCACACAGAAAGACTGCAGAGGGACTTCCACAAACCTTTGCTCCCAGAACTGCTCAGGTTCGCCTGGAAGAAGGCGGATCTGACAGGGTCCGATGATTAGGAACCAGAGTGCACTCTGCATTCAACGGCAGCCACATTCATTGATCAACACCTCTGTCTTCTGGCAGCATTGGTGGTGTATGGGGTGGGAGTGCAACCGTTACACCTGGCACTAATATCACTGTCTCTAGAAGCCCGTTCTGAAGGTTACAAAGTCTCCTTTTTTGGGAGTGCCTGTGTCTGGTCCTCAGCATTGGAACTGTATTGGTTTCCGTTTGAGACACAAACTTTTTGTGAACCAGTATTCTTATGCCTGAAAGGCTAACCAAACTCAGCAGAACTCACCCAGGTTGATAGACAGTAAACAATGTCTGCTAAGGTCCTGGTTCTGCTGAGTAAATTTTAACTTTTTTTTTCTTCAAAATATAGTTCTTATCAATTAGGAATGCTTCAGGTTTCTAAAAGCTAAAGAAGAGCAAAGAGCTTGGGAGGCATGGCATACTGGCCTGCTCTTGTTGTGTAGGAAATAAAGCGAGCTCTGTAGACCCACTTAGCTGCCATTGTCATTTTGAGCTGGCATCAGGAATTCTGACTGCTATTTGCTATTTGCTGGCCAGGAGAGACAAGATTCTCAGTGACAGATTAGAACAGAGGTTCTCAACCTATGGGCCGCAACCCCTTTCACAGGAGGTCACCTAAGAACCATCTCCATATCAGGTGTTTACATTATAATCCATAACAGCAAAATTACAGTTATGAAGTAGCAACAACAATAACGTTATGGTTGGAGGTCACTGCAACATGAGGAACTGAATGAAGGGGTCCCAGCATTAGAAAGGTTGAGAACAGCTGGGTTAGAAGAATCACAACTTAAAAATCGGGCTGAGGTGAGAGCCCGCGGCTCTCAGATCTAGAGACTAGCAGATCTGGACAAGGTGGTGTTCTGTTGTACGGGCTGAGGACATGGGGACACGGCCTTTGCCTTCCTTTTCTATCAGCACAGGAAGTGTTACCATGCCCTGCTCAGAGAGTCCTGTCTCTCACACAACATTTGTGAAGGGTTTGGAGCCATGACCTCTTGGAGAGGGGGGAACCACCCCACTAAGCAGGGCTCTGAGCTGAGACCGGTTATTTCAGGGAGAGAGGGCTTGAGGTAGAAAAGAAGTTCATGTTGGAGAGTGGTGAGGTGCCCCCTGTCCCCAGGAGTGGGGGGTGGACAAAAGGGAGGCAGCCTGAACTTCTCAGCTGGTCCTGCAGCTCATCCAGACTTTTAGATGCATGAAGTTTGCCTGCGTGCTCGTGAAGAAGCTGGCCGGGGGTCAGAACCGCTCGCAAGGTGTATTGATCCTGAGCTGCTCTCAAGAGCAGAGGGGACATCTGGAGGGTCCGTCCTTCACATGGAGGCCCTACTACTCACACTTTGTGTAAGATGAGTTGAAAGGATAAGACCCAGGCCTGCTGCCATTGAGAGATTAGAAAGAAGGAGGAGATGAGAAGCCATGTGGATACTCTACATCTCAGACCGTGGAGACAGGAAACCAGTTCCAGTTTCCACTTCCCTCTCTGCCTCCCCTCCCCCGTGCCTCCGTTTCTGTCTCTATTTATCCCTCTTTACTTTCTCTGTTTCTTTGTTATTCTTTGGTTTTTCTTTTTCTGTGACTGTGTAGCTCTGTTTCAGCCACTCAACCCCATTTACAAACCTACCCTGAGGAAGCCTTCAGGCTGCTCAGTATCCAGGTGTCTTTCCCAGCCTTGGAGCCCTCCTCTCAGATGACGGTGACATTGCCACACTCACACCCATGCAAGGCTGCCTACAATACGTCCTGTATCCATGCACAGCCCAGTGCTTTCAAAGATTTCTTTCTCTGTGGCTTCTCACACGCTCTCATCCATTTTCCAGAGGTCCTGGCTACAGCACCATCATCTTCTGGGGGAATAATTTCAACATGTCCTTGGGGGACACAGAGACCCAGGACAGTGTTCATGCATGTCTGCTTGTGAGAAGCATCCACACATGTTTACTACGACCTTTAAAAAACCACATCTACCTATCTGTTTGTATGTGTGTATCTTGTGTGTGAACACTCATGTGCACATGTATGTTGAGCTCAGAGGCCAACTTGCAGGAGTCAGTTCTTTTCTTATACCACATGGATCCTGGGGGATCAAACTCAGGTCGTCAAGCTTGGTAGCAATCACCTTTACCCGCTGAACCCTCTCACCACCCCTGTACTGACTTTTGGGAACTTGATGAGTCTCTCTTCACTTCCTTGACTTATGTTATACTTCTGTTGGTCTCAAAAGAGACATTCTTCTCAAAAATATCGGGACAGCTTTTTGATGAATTACTGTAGTCACTTCTTTTCTTGCTGCCAGAATCTTTAGGTGTGATACCCAGGGCAGTTGTTTCATGTGTTGCCTGGTAACACAAACTCCCAACTAAAATCCTCTGGAGATGGTTTGGTAAATCCCATTTCTACGTCTCCGTTTCTATTCTGAATTCATCAGGAAATGTCTACAGGAGGAAGACAAGCCTGTCAATGCAGGGAAGAACCTCTGTGAGTCAGAAAGTCTCATCATTAACCTAGAAAAAGCCAGCTCTAAAGGTAGAAAGTACATGTCATTGCTCTTTGGACCAGGACACCTTCTACCTGATTGGATCTGACATCAGGGTACAGGGGCCACATCTTCCATCTGTGGGTGAAACAGAAGAAAGCAAGGCTTGTGCAAATCCCAGGAGAGTTAGCAGGTAGATGTCTTCCCTGTCCCCGAGACTTCCTGTGTAAATTTAGGAAGCCACTTAGAGTCTCCGTGTGTTCGTCTTTCTTCTCGGGAAACAGGAATAATAACGGAGGGTATTATTTAAGACTGTAGCAAAGAGTCATGCTGATCCGTATATAAGATGTCGAGCGCAAGCCTGGCAAGCTCATGGGACAATAATTCATGTGACTTGTCCTCAAACCACTCAGAGTGAAAGCTGAGATTCTATGGGAGCAAAGGGACTATCCGGAGGAGGATTCCTGAACTCCCGGCCTCAGGATGACCCTACCATTCCTTCTCAGAAGTCACCGGTTGCTCTGCTGTCCCTCTGAACAGGCGAGACTGCATCTTGATGCTCGAGATGAAGCACTGAGAGACTTAGGAACAGGTTGCACCCAAGAACAGAGTTTCCTGGGGTGTGCTACACAGTGTGGGAATGTGGCTCTGAAGCTGAAAAGTGGGTTCTGTCTGAGCAGGGCACCCAACTCAGCTTCTGACCTTTGAACCCACCTTACACCCTTGCACAAGCCTGGAATGGTCCATCGGTCACTGTTCCTGCCACACCCGGCCACTAAATCCAGATCCCCTCCTAATTCTTCTGTGAGTCTTGCCACTTCACAGAAAATCCACAGGAAGTTCCTAACTTGTTGGGTCCCCTGCACCTGTCTGCAGTTTTAGGTACCAATTAGTCAGACCTGTTGGCTTTTAAACCTGTTCCTTTCTGCCCTGCACCTCTGTGTAGAAGGGTGAGCTATTGTGACAGAGACTGTGGCTAGAATGAGGAGGATGTCACTTAGCTTAAAGCTAATAGGAGTCTGGAACCGAATAGAAGACCCGGATATCAATCCACACATCTTCGAACACTTGATATTTGATAAAGAAGCAAAAAATATCAAATGGAAAAAAGAAAGCATATTCAACAAGTGGTGCTGGCATAACTGGATATCAACATGTAGACAAATGAAAGTAGACCCCTATCTATCACCATGTACAAAACTCAAGTTCAAATGGATCAAAGACCTCAACATAAAGCCAGCCACACTGAACCTTATAGAAGAGAAAGTGGGAAGTACGCTTGAACGCATTGGCACAGGGAACCACTTCCTAAATAGAACCCCAGCAGCACAGGCACTGAGAGAAACAATTAATAAATGGGACCTCCTGAAACTGAAAAGCTTTTGTAAAGCAAAGGACACGGTCAACAAGATAAAACACCAGCCTACAGAATGGGAAAAGATCTTCACTAATCCCACATCAGACAGAGGTCTGATCTCCAAAATATACAAGGAACTCAAGAAATTGGACAACAAAAGAACACATAATCCAATAAAAAAAAATGGAGCACAGACCTAAACAGAGAACTCAACAGAGGAATCTAAAATGGCTGAAAGACACTTAAGGAAATGTTCAACATCCTTAGTCATCAGAGAAATGCAAATCAAAACAACTCTGAGATTCCATCTAACACCTGTAAGAATGGCCAAGATCAAAAACACTGATGACA